>JAMWET010004433.1:465000-487500 GCA_024036415.1 Prochilodus magdalenae
TCAGTAAAACTCCTAGAGTCACTCGGAGTTAATGTTCCAAGCATGATCTGATTGCATCCACAGACACAGTAGAGGAGTCACATTCGCATAGACTTACATAGGATATTGTTTTCCTTCTCCACTAAGTCATTTCTGAGGATGATGGACTCCAATTCACATATACTGATATTCACATAGACTTACATTTACAAAGTTTGCTTTCCTCTTAAAACCATTTTCTCCAGTTTTTCTTTTAGTTGAAAGCACCAGCTGCTCTACAATGTGGTATTGACTCACTTTCACATAGACATATATTTCCACTCCCTCTTATTTACATAGACACAAATTCTTGTAGACTGCCATTCACATAGGCTCCCAATCATGTGACAACAGTCCTATCGAAAGTCATTTCATCACTTTCAGACATTCGAAAAGCTTCTTCTTTTCATCAACTCTCCTTTTAGTGTTTTAGCTTTGACAATATGTGTTTCTCTGGTTTCTCCCCAGTGTCTCATGTGAATGTAAGTCTATAACAGTGCAAGACTGTGTGAATGTGAGTCTATAACAGTGCATGTCTGTGCGATTGTCCATCTATGGGAATGAGAGCTCTTTACAATTACATAGACATATAGTTACACTGTCGCATATTCACACAGGCTCACATTTCTGTACACTCATATTCACATAGACTTACATTAACAGCCTCATACTCTCATTGACTCACATTCACATTTACATAGCTTTGCTGTTCTTTCAAAACCCTTAGTTTCTCCATTGTTTTCTTCCATATAAAAGCACCAGTTTCCATTTTGCACTGACACACATTTACATAGACTGACATTCTCATAGTCTTACAATCACATATATGTATGTACATATGTATAATATGTAATTATATATGTATTTGGGCATGTATTCATATTAACATAGATTCACTTTTACAGTCACTCTGTCTCAAACCCACATAAACCCACAATAACATAGACTCACATTTACATAGACTCACTTTCACAATGGTCATATTGGAGCATTATTTTCTACATCATTTCTACATCAAACTCTGCTCTTTGCATTTCATGATGATTGTCTAATGGAAATTGCCTAAAGTATTAACAGTAGTAATAGTAAAATTGATCCGTCCTCAGACGGTTTAAAAGCTTGGCAACGTTTATCATGGAAATAATTGTTTTTGTAATGTATGCAATATGGATTGCGTTACTATAATTTAGGTGTGTATTTAGAGGTTTTATACAGTACTTCAAGACAGCAAAAAATTACACATCACAAAATAATACAGTGTAATTATCTCTATTTAGAGATTTGATTGGTACTTTTTTGAAATTCATTTTGGATATTGATTTTATTGACTATATTCTAAAATGCTAAAAAGCTTTTTCAACTATTATGAAATTATATAGTTTTCATCTGTAGATTTCATTACCTTTCTGAAGACATTACTCTTTTTGGAAAGAGTGATTCCAAACTTTCAAGTCTTTTTCGAGAGACGGCATATTGCAGCTGCATGCTGTGGGTATGTAGATTCTTGGATGGTTGTAGAGTGGATGGTAGTGGTGGTATTCGTCCAGAGGCCGTCAGTGGATGGAGAGAGAGAGGCCAGGGCAGCCTCTACTGAATTATGGATGGAGGTGTTGGGGGGTGGAGCAGGACCCATGGGAGACATGGGCAAACACACACACACACACACACACATGCAGGACTCTGCAGGAGTGTACACACAAAGCTGCTTTCACAGTTAAACAGGCCCAAAGTCACAAAGAAAATCACAAAAACGTATTAGTGAATAGACAACCCCCCTCTCCACACACACCCCCCAGTGCGCGCACACACACACACACACACACACACACACACATACACACATACGCTGGTGTGCAGTGTGAGCAGTGGTGTGAGGCCAGGCGTGTTGTGAGGTGGCTGTGGGTGAGTGAAGCTCAGGCTGCGTCTCTCTCTCTCTCTTTCTCTCTCTCTGACTCGGGCTGTCTTTAGGGATTACTGCTGGAGAGAGAGGAAGCCACAATCTATCAGACAAGCAGCTACTCTCTCTCTCTCTCTCTCTCTCTCTCTCTCTCTATTTTTTCTCTCTCTTCTCCTCTCTCTTACTCTCCCTCCCTGTTTTCATCACTTTCCCTTCCTTGCTTTGTTTTTGTCCATTCCTCTCTTGGTTTTCTCTTCTACTTTTATGTCTTTTTCTCTCCCTCTCGCACATTTTCCTCCGTTTCATGTCTTTCTGTTCTGCCTTTCTTGCTTTGTTTTTATCTGTTTCTTCTTTTGAGTTTTTTTTTAGTTTTTTGAAAAAAGGTGACTTTAATAAAGTTAAATTCCACTGAAGTCTAGGTAAACTGATTAATCTCAGTGTTGCTGAGCACTGCTAAAGTCTGAGTAGACTGATAAATCATATATATAAATATTATATTATATTATATTATATTATATTATATTATATTATATTATATTATATTATATATCATTTAAGAATATGTGCAGTATACAACCAAGCCATTCCCAATCAGACCCCTGATCAGTGAGGCCTGGCCGTGCAGAGCAGCAAAATGCTGAGCACCACGGGAGCAGTGTGTAAATAAGCTGCTGTATGGATGTTATTCATGCATGCACATGGTATTCGAGTGATGTGCAGAGCTGCGGAGCTGATTAGTGGGGTTTCTACTATCTACTGTCATGTAGAGTTGAATGGTTAGAAGTGACCTGCTTGCTATCTCGTCTGTTCCGTTATCGCTGGCGGCGGTTCACCCCTGCTGGCGTGCTTGGAAGAAGCACCATGTTACCGGTGTCTGTTTCTCCTACAGTATATTTTCACAAACTGGCATTCATTAGACCACAACAATCAGGGTGAAACTTATGCACTGGAGCTTCTGCTCACCTTTCAGCCCTGTATGAGGTGAGACGTTGAGAAGTCCCCTCACCTTGCGTGAAGCTGCCTGAAGTGAGTTCGTTTTCCGTGTTTTGGGTTGCTGTATACGTTGCTGTTGTTTTTGTTTTTCGCTTTCAGCCCTATTACATGTGTTTACTGTCAGAGCTGATGCTATGGAATGAATGAAGAGATGCAAAAGCACTCCTGCACCACCACCACCATCCACCCAACACCCCCCCTCCTCCTCCCAAACCAACTCAGAGCATAGATGTCATCATTTCATCCCATCTCTCCTATCAATTATTTTCACTACTCGCAGAATATTTTGACTTCACAGATCGATGTGCTTTGACAAAAGTTTGAGAGGTAGAAAGAGAGAGAGCGAGTGAGTAAGAGAGAGAGAGAGAGGGGGGAAGAGATAGATGGGGTAGAGTAAGGGGTGAGGGAGAGAAAGAAAGAGAGATTGAATTAAAGTTTTATGACTGATGAATATTTCATATTCTGGGTTCTGAATTCCACATTCTAGCAGTGTGTGTGTGCGTGTGTGTGTGTGTGTGTGTGTGTGCTCTTGTGTCTGTGTGTACAGATTTTGTTGTTCTTGTTATTCTTGATATGTAGCTTCACTTTATGTAAATTCTGTTATTAATGCAACAAGTATGGCATATTCGACACGACTCCCGAGGCATCACATTTAACACCAGAATGTAAACGCACGTGCGGCTGTTAAAGCATTAACGCGGAATCGCTGCGGCTGGGAGGCCAGTTTTTGGCACAGTGTCAACAGGAACAGCTCTGTTTCAGCAGCACGCCTTCTGAATCATGCGCACATTCATGCCTTAAATGGGGTTTCCACTGATAATTCAATCACTGGGATGTAAGAAGAGCCATTCAGAGTGGTTTGACATGAAATGGCTCGTTGTGGAGAAACATACTGACTCAGATGTTCTTTACAGTGGTGGTGTTGGGAACCAGGGGTCACATTTTACCATCCAATCCCACCAGTGAGCTTACACGCTTGAGTTTCTATATGAATGTGTTTTAAAAATTCATTTAAGGCCTTTGCAAAATTACAAAACTATGTTTCACGGATCAGACAGCATATTCATAACCATTCATGGCTCTAACATGGGGTGGAGAAGGTTGTAGGTGTGAGGAGGCTTAATTAGATGCATTAGAATGAAGTCCATATTACAGGGAGGGCTCTCGCTGTGCTTCGCTGGAGTCCCAGAGCCTTAGTAATGGCTTTGTAACCCTTTCCTGACTGATGTCAATGACTTTGTTTCACACCTGTACCTGAGTGTTTTTAGAATGTGGCATCATGTGCTGCTAACTGACACCTTCCAGCTGCTTCACATTGCCTGACAGGTTCTATTTAAGTAATGTGTTTAGATTCTGCACGTCTGGCGCTAATCATGTTTGGGTGTGGTGGTGAAATTGAACCACATGTCAGCTGAATTTTGGTTAATTGGTTGATTTACTAGCTGAGGGGCAATTACTCCTTCACCTAGGGCAGGTAGAGCTGAACGTCATTTTACCGTCAGCTGATCATCATTTTGTGTTTACTTTCCGGATCTTAAAAGTAATTTGGTGATCAAGTGTGATAAATATGCAAAAATAGAAGAAATTGGGAAAGGGGTATATACTTTTTCACAGCAACTAAGAAGTTATATTGCTGGGTGGGTATATTGTCTATACCTGTGCTGAGGTATTGCTGCCACACAACAGTACAGTTTTCTGAATACATTTAGTATTTTGTATATTTGTCACATTAAATTGATTCAGTCCGTTATTCCAAATGTAATAAAAGACAACAAGAACATGAAATATAAAACAGGTTTTTTATGATTTTTAGTTTGGAACACTTTCCAGACTGACATGTTTCAAAAAGGCTCTTTTGGAAATTGCCTTTGATTGTGGTGTGGTGTACTGCTTGTTGGGACGCATTAGCCTACTGCTGGAAAACTTTAAAGCTTTTAGGGTTCTATTTCTGTCATATCTAGATTCATCAGTGTTGGAAGTGGTCTGGGTGGGCAGGCTCTTGGTGGTGTACATCTAATTGATCCTATTTAGTAAATTGTTAAGTAGTTGCTTGATTGAGTAAGTAAGGGGGTGTTTAGTTTTTCACACTGGGCCAGTTGGTGTTCACTCAAAAATGACCTAAATTGGCCTAAAACAAGTACTTCTTCAAAGTGCGCTATTTAGGTCAAACCTACAGGAGTTGGACAATGAAACTGAAACACCTGGTTTTAGACCACAATCATTTATTAGTATGGTGTAGGGCCTCCTTTTGCGGCCAATACAGCGTCAGTTGGTCTTGGGAATGACATATACTGCGTCCTGCACAGTGGTCAGAGGGAGTTTAAGCCATTCTTCTTGCAGGATAGTGGCCAGGTCACTACGTGATGCTGGTGGAGGTTCGTCCTTCTTGGTGGTATGCTGACATTACCCTGGATACCGTGGCTCTTGATACATCACAAAGACTTGCTGTCTTGGTCACAGATGCGCCAGCAAGACGTGCACCAACAATCTGTCCTCTTTTGAACTCTGGTATGTCACCCATAATGTTGTGTGCATTGCAGTATTTTGAGCAGAACTGTGCTCTTACCTGCTAACTGAACCTTCACACTCTGCTCTTACTGGTGCAATGTGCAGTTAATGAAGATTGGCCACCAGGCTGGTCCAGTTTAGCCATGAGACCTCCCACACTAAAATGACAGGTGTTTCAGTTTCATTGTCCAACCCCTGTAGTTTATTTCCTTGTAACTGCATGAGATTTTTTTTTTTTTTTGAACCAACAAAACAAATTTACCTTGTGTGACAGATATGCAAAAGTAGAAGAAGTCAGTGAGGGACAATACCTTTTCATGGCACTTTGCTGAGTGCTTCAGACTTTTATAGCAAATAAAAAGTGTTCACAGTGCATAGAAACTAAGTAAATAGTAGATTTATTTTCTGAATGAACGTGTTTTCTGTCTGATATTAACAGTATTGTGTTATTAAACACCTTCTGCAAAGTGTAACTTTAAAATCAACCTGAAATCAAAACCCTCTTTTTATTCTAAGTTTATGTCCCCGGTCATATTAAGCATAACTCTTCATATCACAGACTAAATTCTCGCTTTAGCAACTCTCTAATTAAATATGTCTTTAGCCCTGCCTCTAAAACCCGTATGGGGGGAGAACTAATATCAGCCATATACTGTGCTAGCTCAGAGACACCTCCCTGATACTGTGATTCAGTCAGCCCAGCTGATGCTTTATAATGCCTTATAATTTCCTGTTACATTGACTAGAAGTAGAACAGAATGAAGCAGTCCAATCAAAGCAGGTTTATAAGGCATTGCAAAGCAGCATTGAGTTTATTGATCCCAACTGTGATATACAATATGGTAAATACTGGTATTGAGTTTAACACAAATTTCAAACATTACAACATTATACATTCACACATTCAATCTAGCCTGATCTAACTGGCGGCCTGCACAGTATATAAACAAATGCACTCTGGCTAGATCTCGTAAATATGGGTGGTAGATTCGAACTCGTACACGTAATGAAGTGGACAGAGGGTGAATGGGTGAATTAGTGAATGCTACATAGTAAAAAGCATTTACTGTATGCAAATATTAAATATGAATCCCTTTTTATTTGTAGAAAAGCAGAGGCTTTCTGGTGTCTTGATAAACAGTATTTCTCTCCGAGTAAACAGGCAGTGAATCCAGGGTTGCTGTGTTTATTTATTTATTAATTTTTTTTTTTCCTAATACCATTTTTCTTCCCTGTTAAAGCGGAGGGCAGAGGAGACTAAAACTTGTTTATATTGGTGAGGCGAGGGGTCAAGGTTGCCCAGGTCTCCATGGACACAGGTGGAAGAGATGCTGTGTGTATGTGTGTGCGGCATGTGTGCATGCATTTTTAACCCTTTCCTCACAGTACCATGCACTTATCACAGCAACAGCCCATTAAACCAGATCCTGCAGTGCATGGCATCGTCCTTCTATTTGTCCATTCCTCCAGTTCAAGTTCCATAAACTGGTGTTCCATAGACTGCAGTTACCATGGCTAGATTTTATTTAATTAATGATTTGACTTAATTTACTTACCCATTCTCAGCCGTGAACATGCTGGAATCTATATCAGTTTACCGGACAAAATATTAAAATTGTCATCTTGCTGGTTTTGGTGGTAGTAACTTCAGGCTTCTGCAGATGGCAACAAAGATGATCAGGCTATAAATACTGGCCACGATTCACAGATTAAGAAGAGGTGACAGAAAGATGATAAACCCATTATATATATGTATATATATATAGATAGATAGATAGATAGATAGATAGATAGATAGATAGATATAGATATAGAGATAGATAGACAGATAGACAGATAGATAGATAGATATAGATATAGATATGTATATATGTATTTGTTTGTGGTTCAACATTTTCTATTGAATTACAATATATCAACGCATATAAATATTATAAAATATATATATATAATAACATTATATCTGCATAACTGTGTATGAGTGATCAGTAGAGTCTTAACATTTAACAATCTTGAATTTCTTGTCTCCGTTTTCCTTTAATGACATTGTGCACCCGAGCTGGCACAGACTCTGATCACTATCAGTGACAAAAGTCTCTGATGAGCAGATCAGATCCACCTGTGGCTCGTCTGAACTTCAGTAGAGGAGACAAGACTAAACCTAGAGCTGGCCTTTTTGTACAAGGGCCTTAGCAGTACCACATTTGCATAGATCTGAGTAGTTACCTAAAATAGGGCAGAATAATTTCCTGATACACGTCACTCTAAAACATAACTCATATCTCTATTTTAGTTGTTTTCTTCATTTTTAAACATAATTTTAAAAAAAATGCTCGTTGCACATTGTGTGTGTCCATTTGTATATATGTGCAATTAGTCAAGTCACAGCTATACCACTATCACAGCTCAGCACACTTGTATAAGAACACTAACTAAATTCCATTACATAGGCCACGTATGCTGTCCTGGACTCCTGGCCATCAACGATTTAGAAAACTTGAGTCATCATTGTTACTGGATACTTTGACTTTGATTCCTGACTGAAACTGTCTTTCAAATTAGAAGTCGGGAGTAGGTGTGGCTTAAACTTGAAATCATTATGAAGTTCTAGGTATATATTTACTGTTCACAGCAGACCACAGACTGTACAAGACACTATAATATTCATAACATTCATATGCTATGTTAATTCGACAGCCAATCAGCAGCATAGATTTTAGAACAGACCTGCTTATTGGATTCCTGGTATTGATAAGACTGAGTACTGCAGCAAAGTTGTTCCTTGCTGTAAGCAGGTGCTTGGGCCCCTGGTTTGGTTGTTAGCATACTGCTGATGGTGTTGCTTCCCTAGCTTTCATTAGTTTAATAAAGGCAATGTATTACAAGTAGCCAATATATGTTATGTTTATTTAACATTATACAGCCTATTCTGTATTGTTTAGAAATCTGTCTCCCGGGTACACGGTTGTTACGGTTTTATTAAGTTTACTGTAATTCATTAAACTGAATAAAATGAATGCATTGATTCCTTTTCATTTATCATTTCACACAGGATGAATGGATTAGGCTGGGTTGAGGCTAGGTTCGGGTGCCTCCCGGGTGTGAGGAAATGTCCCTGTACTAATGTGTTGAGATGGTGCATGTTAAAAACTCAGGATTGTATGTGTTCACCTTGCTGCACTGGCTGCTGAGGGGTTTATGTTGTCTCTGCGTTCATGTCTCTGTTTGAACTAATAGATAATCATGATTGTGCTGTTTAAAATTCAGTGTTTACCTCGGACCACTGTCCTGCTGGAGGGGGAGCAACCGTCTAGCCGCGGAAAACGCATTGATGTGCTTTTGCGTTTGTGTGTGTGTGTGTGTGTGTGTGTGTGTGTGTGTGTGTGTGTGTTTTAGTCCCTGGAGAGTTAATTACTGATGAGGAAGTGCAGGGTGTGGGCTCTTTTCTCTCTCTCTCTCTCTCTCTCTCTCTCTCTCTCTCTCTCTCTCTCTCTCTCTCTCTCTCTCTCTCTCTCTCTCTCTCTTTTAGCTCAGCCTTTCTCTCTTTTTTTCTGAGCTGTGATCATGTTTGCCTTCCTTAGAACAGGACCTGCACATGCATCCTGCTGACCACCACTACGTAGTGCTTTGTAAAGTGATGGTTTGACAGTTTCGACCCACCACCTGAATGTAGCTGATCAGTGAAGACGCGACTCGTGGCAGAGGTTGGCTTCTTTAGTTTTGCCCTGGAGCTACAAGGCTGACGTAGCCAACAAGTAGTGGAAGCCTATAGATGCCCTGTTTAGCATTCTGCAAACTGCCTGCCTAAACCAAACTGTGTTGACAGCTTTCTTTGTTAAGCTGTCTGTGAGCTTAGCTATAGTCTCCTGCAGGAATACGACTGATGAAGAACAACACTGATCTGAATTTACATGCAGCGGTTTAATAGCATGGGGTTAAAAACAACCAGTGGTAAAATCACTGTAATGCACCGCAAGCTGCCCTAATCACTACCACATTTAAATCAGTCAGTCAGAAGGCAAAGTGACCTTTGCAATCAGACAGCAACTACCAAAGCATCAATGTCTAAAGACAGGAGAGGGCAAAAAGCTAATTTCATGTTAATGGAAGTCAATGGAACCAGACTTTTACCAGGCGATTTTGGGGCATTGCTGTTGGTCCATTCATCATTAAAAGTCCACACAGTGTAAACGGCAGCTGCTGTGTTCATATGATGCTTAAAAATGTGAGGACATGCGTGGAGCTTAATTTCATATAACATATTAAAAGTATTAAATCATACGCACATGTAACAATAGACAATGTAGCACAGGTAAAAACATTAGTAGCAGCCGCCTGGTTGCCACCACTCCTTTATTAAACAGCATAGTTTAAAGTAAACGTGGAGTTTACATGATGGAGTTTACACGATGCTAATTGGTGGGATATAAGCTTTCATTGCTTGTTAGCGACATTAGCCCCACAGTTCCAGTGCAGTAGTTAACAGGCAAACCACGGGTGTCTGGATTGATCAGCTGCTTTCAGAGAACAGTTTCTACACTAGATTATTTTATTACCAAACTCTGATTTTATATTGATTTTGTAATAACCCTCTGATAGTTACGATAACAGTGTGTATCTCTTCTCTCAAGATCAGACAGAACTTACCTACATCCTCCACAGACGTCTTTCACAGATGTCGTTCAAGGAGAGTGAAGTCATACGTGGGAACGCTTCTATATTGTAAACAGCTTTAATGGAATTTTCCCGGAATAAATAATTAAATAAATAGTTTAGCGGATCATACATTTTTAAAAGCATATGGAGCGTTTCCTAACTCTTTCATCATCGGTATTAACTCTGTGATGAGCTGAATGGAAGTGTGTGTCGGTGTGTGTGTTTGTGCTTCACACTCCTCTCCACTCGACTCTGCTTTCCCAGCATGCATTGCACTGCAGAACACTGCATCGGCTGCATAATCACACCAAAGTACGGCCAGCTTACACACACACATACTACTGTCCCCTCCCCCACTCTCTCTCTCTCTCCCTGTCTCTCTCTCTCTCTCTTTTCTCTCTAACTTTCTGTTTTTCTCTCGTATATATTTTCTCTTGTCGTCTTTTTTATTTCACTCTTTTTCTTTCTCCTCTCTATAAATCTTCTTTTTCTCCTTCTCACTCTTTTCCTGTCATTCTCTTCTCCTCTCTATCTCTATTCTCCTAATGTCTTCTTTTTTGTTCCCTCTCACTGTCTCTTTTTCTCTTTTTCGTTCTTGTTTTCCTTTTTTATTATTCTCGCCTTTTTTCTCTGTCTCTGTCTTTTTCTGACTTCTTTCTCTTTCATTTTCTTATTTTTTCTTATTTTACTTTCACCTTTGTCTCTCTGATATTCTGTCTTTCTTTTCTTTTCATTTTTTCTTTCTCTCACCCTTTTCTCCTTCTTTCCTCTTGTTCTCATTTCTTCATCTGTTCCTTCTTTCTCTCTTTCTGGCTGTCTATTTTCCCATTTTTTGTATTCTTTCTTTTGTTCTCTCTCTTTTGTTTTTATCTGTCTTCCCTGTCTTTCTCAGGTTTTACTCTCTCCTTTCTTTCTTTCTTTCTTTCTTTCTTTTCTATCTATCTGTCTTATCTCCCTCTTTATCCAATCTCTCTCTTTCTTTCTGTAACTCTCTTTCTCAATCATCTCTGTCTCTCTCTATCCCTCCCTCCCTCTATTCATCTTGGTCTCTGTCTGTCTCGTTCTCTGTGTAATCTCCCTCTCTCCCTCACTCTCTCTCTCTCTCTTTCTCTCTCTCTCTGATTATTATAGGTATAGTGTGAGTTTGTGTTCTCTCTGTAATCAGGATTCCTCTTTGTTTCTGTTTTGTGTAATTTAGATGTTAAATGTGAAGCTGTATTCAGTTGGACGCCTGACAAAAGAAAACTCACCTTCTCCAAACTCGACTTTCTTTTTTTCTTTTGCTTCTTCACTTTCTTCCTCCTTTCTGTTTCTGTGTTTCTATCCTCTTTCTCTCTCTCTCTCTCTCTCTCTCTCTCTCTCTCTCTCTCTCTCTCTCTCTCTCTCTCTCTCTCTCTCTCACGGTCTGCACGCTCGTCCTCGTCACTTCAAGCTGAATTCCTCCCTTTCGTCTTTTTGGCTGCGAGTGCTGGCATCCTTCCTGGGGCCCGCGCGCCGCGTGAATTAATGTGCCTAATTAACACCGCGTTAATTATTTGTAAATTGCGTGTTTGGGTACACATTACTTGAGAGGCATATGTTGCGCCGCGTGTTAGCCGAAACAAGTGACTGCGTAATCCGATCTCTGGAGTGCCGTGTTCTGTGGATGGGCCAATCAGTCTGGAAGCCCCTCTGAAGGCGCGAGTGAGAGAGACCCGCAGACGCCAATAGAGAGGCTCTCTATAAGTGACTGTGCTATTGTCTGCATGTGGCAGGAGCCTGGAGAGGCATCCTTCTGCAGAGCTATAGAGCCAGCAGCACTTCCAGACCTGCAGCACTCGGGATACGGCGTGGTGACTTCTTGTGTTAGTGCAAGGTCAGGAACACACCCTGAGTGCGCAAATGCAAATGACCATGCCAGGCCAACTGCTTGCCTGGTGTGGATACTATGAGTGAGGATATCTGTAGTTAAGACTATATAGAAGATACGCTTCATCAGCCAAGTCACTCCTGGTTTCACTTACATGTTGCTTCTGCTTCTGTTATGTCTCTCGATGCAAAGCTCCCTAAGCAGCTTTCATTTACACTGCAGTATAAAGTGGGTTCTGAAACATTAAGAGCAGCATGTGAAATCAAAATTGTTTATTTGCTCAACGGACAAGAAATTAGTCACATTGCTTATTTAAGGTGATAGTAACTTTAGACTCCTGCAGATGGCGCACCACAAGAACGATGAGGCTATGAATGTAGGATGTGTGACTGAATTCATAGATTGAGAAGAGGTACTACAGTGCAGGAAATGTCTCATTCCATGTGTGGTCAATGGCTTCAAAGCAGATGATTGGCTAAAAGGAGAGACTGCATTTGGGTGTGCCAAACGCCCGAATCGTGTGAAGGAAGTAGCTGAATCTGCAGGTGTATGGAAGCGTACGGTCATACGGGTCTACCAGCAGTGGCTAAAATCCCAGTCTACAGGGAATTCTCCTCGGAATTGCGCCAGGGAGGGCCTCCACCAAATCTGGCCCAACCGCACAATTCTTTGATGTACAAGTTTCTGAATATTGATGTGGCCCGCATCCAAAAAGTTGTCCTGTACATGCCAAATCGAATCACTGCTGTCACTCCACACTGAAAAGACCCTGGTTGCCTGACTAGGGAATCAGACCCGGATCCTTTATTTGTTTTTTGTAGCATGATGTACAAACCAAGTTAATAAGTAAAGTTATATAGGTAATATAATTGGTAATAAGTAGGTTAGCTCCAATGCTAGCTAACTAGTGACTGTAGCTACAGAATAGGTGGACTAAATAGTCTCATATCCCTTGCAGCTGTTGTCAGAAAGTCTGGTGCGTGTGGTCCATTAACATAGCTAAGAATCATCATTTTGACAGGAAAGGGTCGTTAGACCTGTAAAACACACATGCTAATTGACACAATATGTCATTTTTGTGTTGTAATGGGAAAAAGTTTAAAAAGAGGCTGTAATAAAACAATCGTACAGGAAACATACAGTATGGTACAGCAATCATATGAGCATATTTCAAGCTTCAACGTAAAAACACAGAGCACAAAAATAGATAAAGTTTTTTTGGGGAGCAAAATAGTATTATATGCTCGGTACGTGTGACTATTACCTGAAGTGGCCCTCCCCAGCAGCCTTTTTTCCCCAAAACTCTGTTATCAGGTTACTAGAACTTACTAGAACTTACATCACTATGTTTTAGATGTTGTGACTCTGTATTGAGCTGCTAGTAGGCACTATGGAGTGAAAGGAGAGCACTGGGAACCCCCTTCTGTGAAATCTAGTCACACTTCTCCACAAAGACAGCCATGCTGTACCTTTCAAATTGTGGACAAAAACCACAGGACAGTAATTTAGTACAATAGAAACTGTTCTATAAATGTTTATATTCCTGCTCACATACGAAGATGAAAATCCAGCTTGTTTCCAGTATGATAGGTCGTATACATTTCCACTAAAAAATATTCCATCAACATAACTGAGGGAAGTAAATTCATAGAAACTCTGAGGAACTTTTGGGAACAGTGGGAAACTGCATTTTATGGCTCCTGTGTAGAGATTAACCATTAAGGGGGCAAACCCATGCTCTAAAACCGGAGCATGCCAGGAAATTGAAGGGTGATATTTTGTAGGGTGGAACAGAGAACATGAAACTCCATCAGGATGGCTGGGACTGCGGCAACTGTGGGCCGATCCAGACTCCTTAGGCAAAGCATGTAGAAACAAGCCTTTCAGGACTTACACAGTAAGTTTGTTCAGCCACGGAGAGTTGATGAAGGTCAAGAGGACAGTTCTGCACCTCCAGCATGTTCCTCAGCCTTGGTAGCAAATGAAGTCCCATCTGGATGTTTCTTTGCTCTCCACATCTTACATGGTTTGGCCTAGAAAATGCTGCCCTGTGTTTTCCAGTGGGGATTAAAAAAAATGATTACAATAAAAAAAACATTTTTTTTTATAAACATTGAACCCAAAAGCTGGGATACACAAAATCAGCCAAAATGGCTTAGAGAGTGAACGGAGAAAGCCAGCTCCAAAATACTTTCCCTCTCCATAAACAATCATAATGGATTTTCCGACCAACTCTCTGGGCAAATGTTAGTGGTTATTTATTATTAGTTTCCCACGAACGTGATGGAGAATAAATACTGTTTAACATTATCAATCAACACCAGCATTCTCAGACTGTTAGGTCTGTCTTTCTTCTTCAATGCGTCAGTCTAAAAACCCAACTATTCATCTGTGACTCTCCACCGTTCCAGACCATACAGATGAGCATAGCCGAAAAACGTGGAGGTTTGATTACGCCGTAATTTGGACCAGTCATTGATAGGGAGATAAAGCCGTCTGCTCAGTCAGTTTTCACCGCAATTACAAAACTTTAAGCGTAGAAAGACGCCCAGCGTTTTCCAGCTGGCAGGCTGCAGGTATATTAGGTTTTGGACAGCATGTTCTGGCTCATTATGGGCTTTGTTTTCGTTTAAGGTTCCACTCAAAGACATTAAAATGGATGAGCCATATACAGTTCAGACCATCATTCCTTTTCATTACTGCTGAGAGATGCGGCTGCTATGATACCCGTGACTGACATATTTCTTCATCATTTTGGTTATCTATACTATGTGTGTATGTGTGTGTGCATATGGGTATTCAGCCCTCTGTGGGGACCTTAGTAGCTCATCTGAACGGGCAGCTTACCAGCTTAACACTAGAAATGTGAATTTAGAACCATTAGCCAGTTGTGCTTGCACACAGAGGAATTTATCTTTCATTTTCCACCCATCTGGGAAGTGAAACACCTGCACACTAGTGCACACACTAGTAAGCACACTTGTCCGGAGCAGTGGGCAGCCATATCAATGGTGCTCAGAGAGCAGTTGTTGGTTAGGTGCCTTGCTCATGCACACTTCAGTCATGTCCTGTTGGTTCAGTGAATTGGAACCAGCAACCCTATGGTCAAAAGGCGCGTTCCCTTACCTCCAGCCCACGACTGTCCCCTCCAGCCTGAGATGGTCATTTTGACCATGTTAGAATTTTAAGTTCTGATCATGTTTGGAAAGTGAGTCCTGTGCAATTTTTTTTATATTGTTAAGAGATCAGTATTACGATGCCAGAAATGCTCAGACTACTACAGAGGCCATTCAATATTGTGCCTGCCTTATCTAAAGTTAACTCCCAAGTGATCTGGAACAGTTGGCACATAGTTTACAATGTAGCATCCAGGGTAGATCAAATAGACCCAATACAAGCTTGACATGGAGAACAGCAGGACTATTTTTGGTGATCTATAGAACCATATATAGCACATTCTTCATCAATCTGAGGAACCATTTCACCAGGCAGAGCTTGCAGAGTGTTATTTGTGTGTCCATCATTGTTTTTACTATGGAACCCTTAAAGAACCATTTTTAAGAGTATATTTTTAGTTCATTTCAGTTTTACTTTTGTCTAACGTTGCATGACTTAAATTTTTTGCTTCATTTATGCCATTTAGCTGACGCTTACAAGGGTATTCCAATTACAGGTAGGCCAGTGTAGTGTTAGGAGTCTTGCCCAAGGACTCTAATTGGTGTTTTACCCAGACTGGGAATTGAACCCCTAGTCTGACATGGGACGGTAGCTTCCTGGATGGGTATTGGTGTTATCCACTGTGCTACACCAACCACATTTAATAATACTTATTTGCACACAATTAATTAATATAATATAATATCTGTAATATAATAATATGATCATATGTATATTACCAATGTTATATGGAAAACTGCCAAAAAACAGCACTTTTATTACAGATAAAATATAATTTGGGTTATTTGGGTTATATTGCTTATGTTGTCTAGTACCAGTAATAGAATGAAGTCATTAATAGCTTGTTATCAAAAGCAAAAAAATAAATAAACATGTCTTTTCGGTGCGTAAAGGTTTGTTTTCACAGTTTTTCTCTTTTGTAAAATAAATAAGCATGTACATTTCAAATAGCCAAAATTAGCTCTGTAGCCATTCTAGTAGTTAGCGAATTCTCTCCTTAAGTGTAAAGCCATTTCCCTTTGTGTCAATGGGACCATTTATTGATAATCATCAGTAGTGACCATGGCATTGATGCGTTTCGTTTAGCGTTAGTTCATAACATCTCTCATTTTGTATACATGAAAATTCGCCACTCTGGTCTGTTGCCTGAAACTCCTGTTACGATTCTGCTTCATATACACCGAGAGCAGTACGCTGTCCTGTACTTCTGACTGAAAATCACATTACTACGCCATCAGAACACCATCGGACCAGTGTTTTTTTTTTTTTTATTCCTCCTTACAGTGTAAAATTTAGTCTCCTCAAAACCTGTTCACACCATGAAGTAGGTTTTAACGAATGCCCTGAAACATTTGCTTTGATGCCTTAAACAGTGTTGGGAAGAAGTGCTCCAAGTAGTCAACGTAGCTGTAGTTATCAGATTTCTATCAGTGTATAAAAGCCCATTCTGCTGAAAAACTAAATCTCATTCCTGACCTACTCAGAAGCTCTGAGCATTCAACAGAACCAAACAAACCGCAGGAGCTTCCATGACGTCCCGAGTGAAGGATGCCTTCAGTGCTAATGTGTGTGCTTTCAGAACTTGTGGGTTGTACAGTGCAGTCATCAAGTGCTTGCCCCATTCCAGACATCTACTTTTTACACATCTTTGCAGATGTAAATATTTGTCATATAAATGTAATATACTGTTTTAAAGTGCTGATTTCATTTATTAAAGGAATCCGTTCACTGTTATGACACTTGGTGACGCTTTATATTAGGTGTTGACTAACTAACATGAAATAACGCATCATTTAACATGAAGTAATACATTAACGATGGTTAGGCAGATGTGTAACAGCTGTTGCATGTTAAGTTGACATGTAAACATGTACAACACCACTTCCAAAAAAATTGCGAAGCCATGTAAATGTGAATAAAAACAAACAAAAAAGAATTTGAAAATCTCATAGATCCATATTTTATTCACGATAGAACGTAGAACACATATCAGATGTTGAAAGTGAAATGAGTTCATAATTTATTTTACCGTTTCAAAAAACCTGATGGCAGCAACACGTGTCAAAAACGTTGGCACAGGGCCATGTCTACCATAGTGTAGCACCCCCTCTTTTTTTACCACAGCCTGTAAACGTCAAGGAGGTGAGAAGACCTGGTGCTGGAGTTTTAGGAGAGGAATGTTCTTATCTGATGTAGGATTCTAGCTGCTCGACAGTCCCGCGTCTTCTTTGCTGTTTTTTTTTTGTTTCATGCTTCGCCAAATGTTTTCTCCTGGTGTAAGGTCTGGACGGCAGGCAGGTCAGCTCAGCACCTGGACTCTTCTAACTAGGGCTTTTGTCAGTGGAATCGGATTTGCCCGTCCTGGCCGACGATTCGACTATTCGTTCACATTTTTTCCATGTACATGATCTAGTTATCAGTAAATCAATTTGCATACGTTTCAGATCTGATGTCCTCCTTATTTAGAAAGTCACAGGAACACAGGAACATATTTCAGAACTAAAAGAGAAAGGGTGTATGATGAACGATCTGAAGTGGAGCCTGATTTAATTACAGAATATAGCGTCTGGCAGCAGCACTTCTCTTCTTCAAAAACTTCTCCATACTTTCTCTGAGACATCGTTCCCCCCGTGTTTCTCAGTTTCACAGCTTTAGCTTCCTCCAACGGTGAACCGCCACCGTGCGTCGTCACGTGGATTTCATTTTTTAGCAAGCCTGCGTTATAGCCCAGCTAGAACTTATATATTTAATATTCCCCTTTAATAATTATTAAAATGACTTTTAAAATTCTTAAAGTTGTCTGTTTTACAAAAAAAAAAAAAAAAACTTGGCACTGTTGCCAGTCGACTTAAAGGCTCTCAGTTGACTTACAGTGTCTCCGACTGACCATTCGACTCGTCGACTTCTAGAGGGCAGCCCTACTTCTAACATTACATGGCAGTTAGTCCACACTTAATGTGAAGTGTTACCCAACACTTACAGCACCAACTGTAATTGCATCTCCATTCATAGGAAGTAGGTTTAGCAGCACCAACACTTCTTATAACTTCCGCACATCACCATGCAGGTATGTGTAGCAATATGATGAGTCAGTAGATACCGGAATCTAATGTCAGGAATACTGTATAACATGCGGAACATGTGATGGAAGGGCCAATTCTACAATATCAACTTTGTCATCATGTACATCCTTAAATAAAGCTGGCCTCCTGGGTGGGAATAGCCAACAGTTCGTTCAGCAGTAGTGTGTGTGTGGATGAGTGGAAATACCCCACAAGCATAGGAATACAGGATTCTGTGTATGTGTGCGGATGAGTGTGGGAATGTGTCTTCTTTTGTGTTTCGTGGTTAGGAAGACGGCTGTCCTGACAAACCTAAAGAGGCAGTCAGGTGTGGCCCTAGGAACAACATCTCTGTCTTTCTCTCTCTCTCTCTTCTGTTTCTCTCTGTTCTTCTTTATTCTCCATCTCACTGCGTCATTTTCTCATTCATAATGTTTCATATTTATTTTCACCTCCCCCCCCCGCCCCCATCCCCCCCACCACCACTCACCCAGTCCCTGCTCATTAGCAGTCAGCTCCTGTCCCGGACTCACTTTGTGTTTTAACCGCTGGGGAGACCTTCGCTTATGCGCCCCGCCGAGGCCTCTCCCCCTCCCTCTCTCCTCCTGTTTTCCCCCTCTCTCTCTCTCTCCCTGCCAAGTATTTATGTGTTGATTTAGTCATGCTACACTTTAGCCAATTTGAGAAACAGGCCGTTTGCAGCCGTTTGATTTTCTCCGTTCGGCTGCGCGGCTTTAACCAGTGGTGGCTGTCTTGAGGGAGCCTCTGAAAATGAAGTTTCTCTCTCTCTCTCTCTCTCTCTCTCTCTCTCTCTCTCTCTCTCTCTCTCTGTCGCTCTCTCTCTCTCTCTGTCTCTCTCTCTCTCGCTCTCTGTCTCTCTCTCTCTCGCTCTCTCTCTCTCCCTCCCTCTCTCTCTCTCTCTGTCTCTCTCTCTCTCCCTCTCTCCCTCTCTCTCTCTCTCTCTCTCTCTCTCTCTCTTTCTCTTTGTTTTCTCTCTCTGTCTCTCTCTCTTAGTCTGTATTATTGTCTGTCTTTCTCTCATAGCCTCTTTTTTCTCTCTCTTATAGTCTCTGTTCTCTCTCCTTCTCAGTTAGCCATTCTTTTCTCTCTCTCTCTCTCTCTCTATGTTTCTCTCTCTCCCTTGCCCTCTTTAGTGTGTTTATTTTCTCTCTCTTTTTGCGCCGTTTGGTCTTTCAGTTTCTTGCTGTCTGTTAGTCTCTCTCTCTCTCTGTCTCTCTCTCTCTCTCTCTGTCTCTCTCTGTCTTAGTCTGTTTCTCCTTCTTTTTTAGTATTACTCTCACCTACTGTACTTCTCTGACGTTCACTGTCTCTTTCTCTCTCTCTCTCTTATTGTGTCTCACTATTTCTGTCTTATTCGCCTATAATTTGCGCTCTTAGTCTTTTTTTCTCACTCTCTATCCTTCTCTCTCAGTCATTCTCTCTCTTTTTGTCTGTCTATTCTCTCTCTGTCTCTCTTTCAGTCTCTGTCTTAGTGTCTCTCTATTTCTGTCTTTTACTCTCTGTTAATGGCTTTCTCTCACTTTTAGATTTTCTCTCAGCCGTTCTCTCTCTCTCTCTTTCTCTCTCTCTCTCTCTCTCTCTCTCTCTCTCTCTCCCCCTCTGTTCCCTCAGGGCTGATGGCACACTTGTAATTTCTCTCCGTTGGGAGTTTCACTGGGAGATGGATTATTTCCGCTTGAACTCAGACGCGGAGTTGGATAAGGCCACCAGTCCATTCAGTGTCAATATTAAAATGATAAGTTGACGCAGTAAAGCAGCTCCAAACAGCACAACTTGTTTCTGTGATTGTGCAGTTTTGGGCCGAATCCTCTGAACACTTACTCATACTGTCATACATTGTGCCTGTAGTGTGTTTACAGTGTTGTTGAATGCACAGTGATGCGGGTTTACAGCGTATAACAGCAAGCTGTTTTTCTTCCTGCACCATTTAAAGACTTTTGTCAAACGATTCCTGGTAGATCCCTTTCTCTGTTTGTGTCCTCTGTAGATGTTTGTGTTTTCACTTCAGCAGAATGAGTATTTTGAGCATTGAGCTGTATGTATATGCCTTAAATGTATATATATATATATATATGCCTTAAATGTATATACTGTATATATGTACAGTATGTCTTGTTGCCTTGTAGAGTCTATTAAATTTCACTCACTGGTGTCACTCACACCATTTTAAACTCCTAATCTAACCACTAACACTCCGCCAGCAACTGTTTTAAGGTGACTTTTTATAATGTTTTTTTATTATAATTATAATAATAATAATTATATTTAATAATAATTACTATAATTATTATTATTCATTAATACTGTTATTATTACTTACTGGTATTTTTTGGTTTGTTTTCCATTATTATTAACATTACTATTATTATTATTTCTAATCATTATTAGTTTTCTTTATTACTACTGTCTTCGGTTGTTTTACTTATACAGTTGTATTATTATTATTATTGATTTGATCCTTTACTAGTTTTAATTGGAGGCCCTGATCAGTTTTGTTCTGTTTCCCAGTTTTTATTTCCCTGTTGCTCTTTATATTTAAGTTTGTGATTATATTTCTTATTCCTTTGCTTATTACTTCTTTTTTGTATGATGCTCAGCTACATTGTAAATGAGGCTCACACTAAATGTACTCCGAGTTTAAATAAAGGTGGACTGATTGATTGATTGATTCTGATGCTGAGAGTGCAACACTGAAAACTGTAAAATAAGCACGACACTTAGGATGCGCATCTAAGGCTACCTTCACATTACAAGCCTCATTGCTCAAATCCAGTTTTTACACAGACTCAGTCTCTCTAACACAATGGTTCGCATTAAGTGACTGGAAGGTCATTAATGTGAACGAACTGGCATCATGAAATGACTCAGATCTGCACTTCCTAATCAGTAATGTCACATGCATAAAGTATGACCATCATGAAGAGCAGATAAGCAGAACAAACCTTCACTGCAAGGAGGATATACTCTGAGTAACTCTCAGTCGTTTCTTTTCCACTCCTTACTGGCTTTAACTTCACATTTGCCTCTGCTGACACTTTAACACTGAATGGTGCATGCATACTGATGCATACTAATTTTTTTCAAATCAGATTTGAGTCCCTTTTAAATGTGTTATTTAATGTGCCATAAATGTGCTATTCACAAAAATCAGATCCAGTTCACGTTAACCCATAAGAGCCCAGCTCCATTTCCTTCTAAAGGAAAATAATGAGGGAGCAGTTGTGATTGAGATTGTAAGATAAGTCTTAGAGGTCACATGGTGTCTTCTGTAAGTATCATAGGGTCAAATCACCATCACAACAACCCCAATTTCACAACTTGTATCCCATCGTTGTGTTCCAGAAGGGGGCCAGAAGGGGTATATGTAATATAGAATATGGATATATATAATATAAAACATGTTATCAGAACATTAGAGCTCTTAAAAGGGTTGGACCCTTATAGGTACTGAAAACTAGCATTTAAAATGAGCTGGTTTTGTCTCTAACTGCACTAAACAAGCACATCACCATTATCTAAACGAGGTCATATGTTCACCAACTGTCATGTGACTGCATCCAGGATGTTTGGCATAGGTCACCCAGGGACTCCATGTGTTTAAGTGAAGGGTCAAGCTGTATAACTGACACAAGCTGACACAATATCTGAATCGAGTCACTTGAGGCTGGTAATGTGAACATCACACGGTGATACGTTTTTGTTTGTCCCCGACGTTCCAATAAGACACCTGGATCTGGTATGAGTTCACTAAAGGACTAGAGTAGGAGCTTCAAAACCCAGCTCAGCATGAAGCGATACTATGTTCGGATTGGCTATGTTGAGATTTCATCTATATGATCCTGCATATCTAGGGAATACAGCTGCCTGAAGATCTGATCTAATGTTATTGAGCTGCAGTACTATTAGTTTGAGTTTTGGAAGCGATGCTGTTACTGTAGGCCTGTGGGTTCTGCTCATAGATGGAGCATCTGGAACATTTGCCTGTTCAAGTTTCACCAAGCTCCGCTTTTCTGACAGATCAGTTTAGGTCTGTCTTTCCAAGCAGTTCTTCAGGCATGAGTCATCAATCAAACTCCTCTCAGAAACAAACAGAAGTAAGCAAAACAGCAAAATCAGCCACACATAGGCCTTATTATTTATCCTCCACTGGAGAGCAAGGAGCTTTTTTACCACTCATTGGTAATTTTAGCATGAATTTACTGTTAATAACTTATAAATTGTTTCTAATGTTTGTGGTGGTCTGTCATGGGTGTTGGATTTTGAAGATTTTCGATTTTCTAAATGAATATAAGTTAACACAGCCTACAGAAATCACCACA
>JAMWET010004433.1:490000-683735 GCA_024036415.1 Prochilodus magdalenae
TGAAAGTAGTATTAGAAGTAGTAGTAGTAATAGTCATATTAGGAGTAGTATTAGCAGTAGTAGTAAAAGTAGTAGTAATTGTAGTAGTAATAGTAGAAGCATTAGTAGTAGTAAAAGTAGTAATAGTCGTAATATTAGTAGTAGTAGTAAAAGTAGTATTAATAATAGTAGTAGTACTAATAGTAGAATAGTAATAAAAGTAGTAGTTATAGTAGAATAGTAGTAGTAGTAGTAATAGTTGTAGTAACAGAATAGTAGTAGTAGTAGTAGTAGTAGTAGTAGTAGAAGTAGTAGTAGAAGTAGAATAGTAGCAGTAGTAGAAGTACTATCAATAGTAGTAGTAGTAATAGTCGTAGTAGTAGCATTACTTTATTTGCATGGATTTGTATGTATTTTTTACAGCTACTTTTTGCGTTAATGTAATATTACTGTCATCTTTTAAAGCCTGGCTGTTATAACAAACATAATCTTCGTCTGTGTTGTCCATTTTAAATGACTGGATGTTTAATAACGTGAATCATGAATGTATAAATGTATTCTGTGATTATTTTATTATATGTAACATATTCAGCTCTGTATATAAAGAGTCTAATGTACCATATTCAGCTCTGTATATAAAGAGTCTAATGTACCATATTCAGCTCTGTATATAAAGAGTCTAATGTACCATATTCAGCTCTGCATATAAAGAGTCTAATGTATCATATTCAGCTCTGTATATAAAGAGTCTAATGCATACATCTGCTGTTTGTGATCCTCAGCTATTGGGCGGACCCTCATTCCTCGTTACTTCAGCACAGTGTTTGAAGGAGGAGTGACAGAC
The DNA here is from genome assembly GCA_024036415.1 of Prochilodus magdalenae. Lineage (NCBI taxonomy): Eukaryota > Metazoa > Chordata > Actinopteri > Characiformes > Prochilodontidae > Prochilodus > Prochilodus magdalenae. The sequence continues at coordinate 490,824 of JAMWET010004433.1, forward strand.
CTGTACTACATCCTCAAACACTCCAAAGAGTCCTTCCACAACTCCTGCATCACTGTGGACTGCGACCAGTGCACCATGGTCACCCAGCACGGCAAGCCCATGTTCACCAAGGTAATAACAGCGTGTATGTTTAAAGGGTCAAGTTATATATAAGTTATCAGTTGGTTTGCGTGCATATATGCTATTATATATAGGGACAGGAAGACACCAGGAATATACATGGCAGTACATTAAAACAACTCACTCTATATACACACACACGACCAAATAATCTGTGTGTGGAGCCCCCATAGTCAGCACCAAAACGACAAAACGTTTGTTGTCACATGTGCAGTGTCACTCCACCCCTACTGCAAAATCTGCAGGAACTGTGTGAGAATATTCAGGCCGCATGGGATGGATTATCACAGGACATTATTAGGAGCCTCTACAACTCCATGTCAAGATGTCTGGCATGTTGTAGTAGTATGCATGGTGGCCTGATGCCATTCTGAGAGACACTACCTCTGTATGTGTAGCTCAATAAATATTATCCATATCAGTCTAAATGTATTATCATTAATTGTTCCTGGTTAGTAGACACCAGTGCAGTTCTAAACTCAGTGGTATTGATAGGATATGGAGTTTAAGCACTCTTCGGTGCAGTAGGAGCCTCTACTCTTAACACGAGATGTTGGAACATTGCTGTGAGGATTTGCCTGCATTCAGCCACAAGACCAATTTAACCATTCTGGTACCAATGTTGGATGATCAGATCTGGATTACTCCAACTCATCCCAAAGACAGTGTATGGAGCTCCAACTCTCCAAAGAATCCAATTGCACTGCACCCTAGCCCAATCTTGGGGATCAGATATAATAAACTCACTGATGAGATTAGATAAGATTGGACTTGCATAAGGAAGGTTAAAGTCAAAGGAATTATGTGTGAAAAGGGTGATTCTTAAACTGCAGAGCTACTGAGAAAATGGCTCCTCTAACAACTGTGCAAGACCTGATAGACCACCAAAACGATCCCCATCAGTTAGGCAGCACCCTAAAGCTTTCATCTTTGAGCGAGAGAAGAACATCAAACTCCTCTCTTTCTTCACATCTAAAAAACATCTACAGGTGTTTCATCCTTTCACTGTGAGAAGACATATCAAAGCTAAGGGTCTGAAAGGATGTGTAGCCATTAAGAAGCTCCTCACTGAGAAAAAGGAAATAAACAAATATCAGGAATACATGTGTAATGTACAGGGGTTGGACAATGAAACTGAAACACCTGTCATTTTAGTGTGGGAGGTCTCATGGCTAAATTGGACCAGCCTGGTGGCCAATCTTCATTAACTGCACATTGCACCAGTAAGAGCAGAGTGTGAAGGTTCAGTTAGCAGGTAAGAGCACAGTTCTGCTCAAAATACTGCAATGCACACAGCATTATGGGTGACATACCAGAGTTCAAAAGAGGACAAACTGTTGGTGCACGTCTTGCTGGCGCATCTGTGACCAAGACAGCAAGTCTTTGTGATGTATCAAGAGCCACGGTATCCAGGGTAATGTCAGCATACCACCAAGAAGGACGAACCTCCACCAGCATCACGTAGTGACCTGGCCACTATCCTGCAAGAAGAATGGCTTAAACTCCCTCTGACCACTGTGCAGGACTTGTACATGTCATTCCCAAGACGAACTGACGCTGTATTGGCCGCAAAAGGAGGCCCTACACCATACTAATAAATGATTGTGGTCTAAAACCAGGTGTTTCAGTTTCATTGTCCAACCCCTGTACTTTATGTACTATACTGTTTAGGTGGTGTGCCTTAACGTGACCACACTAATGGCTGAATAAATGGACCTGGAGGGCCGCAACAAAATTCCAAATAGAGTCATCCACCGAGAAGCCAACGATTTGTTTGTGTGCAAACCGGTGTCTGTATATTTGCCTTTGTCCGTCTGTGTATTTGTGGTCATGTGGATGTGGACACGGTCCTCTGTTTCCTGCGTGGCGGATGCGCGAGCGGTAAAGACGTGCGTTGGCTGTTGCTCCCCCGGATCAGCCAGCGTGAGTGTGGGAGACACAGTAAACAAAGCAATACATCAAACAAGCACAGCAACACGACATGAACAATCATTCCCCGCCTTAATCACTTCCATTATTCTATATTTGTTTATTGTCTGAAGTCATTAGGAATCCCACAGTGAAATGTCTCATGCACAGAGCCTTCGTAAGCCTCACTTCAGTCGCTTTATTCTGCACTTTCATTCATCTGAAACACGCCGCTAACCTCTCCCCTCTACTCCTTTGGCAAGAAGGCATGTTTTCAGCCAGGCCGTTTCAATATTTCAAGAGCAAATATGAAGAAAAAAAAAAAAAACGTCTCGTCATAAACTCACCGGGTTGGAATGCATAGATGGGCTGAATATTAGACGCTGGAAATATTGAAATCATGCAGACGTGAAAAGGGAGAGAAGAAAACAGCTTTTCTGTTATTTGATCAACGTTAGAGTCTGCGTATTTAAAATATTTCATGAGCTGAAGAGACTTTCACAGAACTCGGGACATCTTGACATTTGTAATAAAGTTTTTGCCAGCAGAATATCCACAACACGTTCATTACGGACTCTGTACTTTGTACTTATTAAAAGACATATAAGTTTATATCTGGTTAACCCTAGAGTTATTTCATCATTTTGAAATACAGTTTATTGACATTCCTGCCGTTGTTAAAGCGTATTGTCATATTACATAGTAATTCCATAGTAAGTAATAGTTTATTACACTAACAGTTGATGTTGTCTCTTAGCTGCAGAAGAAGACTGAACATGAGACAGTAACGTTTCATCATCACATCATTTCTCAGTTTGAAGTGAGAAAAACAAGATCATAGAATCATCCAGGTTTTTGCTAAGTTCTTGCTGGTACATTGCTAAGACATCCCAGGTGGTTGCTAAGGTGTTGCTGTGCTATCTCTAGTTGTTCATAAAGTGTTGCTTGTATATTGCTATAGTATCCCAGGTGGTCGCTAATGAGTTGCTATGGTAGCTGAGATTTTGGTATGGTATCCCTTGTTGTTGATAAGATGTTGCTTTTACATTGCTGTGGTATCCCTGTTGGTTGCTAAGGTGTTGCTATAGCATCCCGTGTTAATAAGATGTTGCATCTACAGGTACACTGATATGGTATCCTAGGTGGTTGCTAAGGAGTTGCTATAGCATCCCTTTTTGTTAATAAGTTGTTTCTTATATTGTCTCTTGTTGTTAATAAGGTGTTGCTTGTACATTGCTGTGGTATCCCTGTTGGTTGCTAAGGTGTTGCTATAGCATCCCGTGTTAATAAGATGTTGCTTCTACAGGTACACAGATATGGTATCCTAGGTGGTTGCTAAGGAGTTGCTATAGCATCCCTTGTTGTTAATAAGTTGTTTCTTATATTGTCTCTTGTTGTTAATAAGATGTTGCTTAAAAACTGATATGGTATTCCAGGTGGTTGCCAAGGTACTGCTACGGCGGTACTTATTGTTAATTAGGTGTTATTATGGTATTCTTTGTAGCTGATATGGTGTTGCTGGTGCATTGCTATGTTATCCCAGGTGGTTGCTAATATGTATGGATGTGCTAGTCTATATGTAATGCCTATGAGATGCAGTGTGAGGTACGTCCTTTGAGGTAGTTATATTTCTAGTTTTCTTCTGCTGTTAATTTCCTATTAAAGATAAAGATGTGTGTGTAGAAACCATATCTGTCCTCCCGGAAGCTTAAACACACGTTTCTGTACCTATTACCCTGCAATGTCTTGCAGCTGTAGATGGAACTCTATGACCTATAAATAGTTGCAAAGAAATTGTAGATTAATGAAACACAGTCCAAAACAATTGTCTTCATTAAGCCAACATCATCATATTGTTACTGGTTGTGAAATCCACGACTGAGGGGGTCAATCAGGTTGAATATGTAGACCATGTTGTTGCTCACGCCTGAGGACTATAGCTGTTGGCCTTGTAATCTTTAACCTTGTAACGGTAATCTCTTTGTGTTATCCCTTCTGAGTGTTCCTGTTCTTTCAACAACCTCAATCTAATTCCATCACACTATATCAAATATGAGGTGCCAGTTGACTTTGAGTCCTTTGTATTATTTGTGCATATGTGTGACTTAAACCACATGAATCTAGCCATGAATCTGAACTTATTGGCAAGAACCTGGAAGTTGTTTCATGAAACTGAGGATACAGTTTAATATATTGTGATATAAAGTGATACTGTAAACAAAATAATAATAATGTTAAATTTATAGTAAAAGTCACATACTTATGCTTTGTTTTTGAGAACCAATGTCACTAACCATTATATTATGATTTTAAAGCATATCAGTATTTTTTACACCACTAATAATAAACAGCTAATTGGATGGCAGTGAAATCATAGTTTATTAGTTTATATTCAGCAATTTTTCCATCTGTTCTTTCTTGAAAGTTTGGAAATGTAACCTCACTATTTCTTTGACATGTTTTGGCCATTCCAAATTACGGGAGTTTCGTGGCATATTACCCACTTGTAAATATTCATTCGAACTTGAAGTTGTCAGGCCCAGTGTGAGCTGGCCAGGTGACGAGCGGTATCGTACGGTATGGTGCAAAAGTCAGAGACCAGCCTTAATTATAACAGACCTTTCTAGGTGTTAGTGCTCCCTTTTCTTTAGCAGCAAAGTTGTTTGAATTGGATAATTATGTTAAGGACGGTCAAAAGCGATGGATGTGGATGTGTGTATGAAGGTTTATGTGTATGTGTAATATTTGTAAATCTGCATGTGAAACTATGTTTATCTCTTTTGCTGATTGTTTTATTTACTATTGTTTACAATTACTATTACTGTTGAGGTCTGGACTCTAGAGATCTTGTGGTCATGGTTTCTGAGCATACCTCCTTTCAGACCCACGGCAATAAGGAGTCTTCTCACAGTGCAGGGATAGACAGAAACTCCTGTGGATATTTTCAAACTTGGAGCATGAAGTTCTCCACTCTCAGAAGGTTAGAAACCTAATGGACTCCCATTTTTTTCTTTTCTACATTCCCTTTTTTTTAGTTTTGGGAACTTTTGCTGTTTCACCTATTTACCCATTGTCTTTCTTCTTATGCAACCGCATTCAAGTGGATCATCTTCTTTCTAAGGTCCACAGAAAGATCTCCTGATAAATCAATCACTTGTACTTCTGGGAGGTTTTGACTAGAGATATAAATGAAGGCTGGTCTCTGATGTTTGCACAGAACTGCATCCTATAGTCTGATATTCATTCATGTACATCACCGTGAACAGCGCAGCTGCTTTAAGGAGGAGCCGGAATAAACTTGTTGGAGAGAGAGAGAGAGAGAGAGAGAGAGAGAGAGAGAGAGAGAATGAGATGGCAGGAAAGAGAGATGGCGGGAGAGAGAAAGGGGGACCTTCAGCTTTGCTGCTTGGTTTGTGTGGAGCAAATAATGGGAAAGTAAGAAAGAGAAGGAGAGGTGGTAAAGAAGAGAGAAAAGGAAGGATAGAGAACAAAGAGAGAAAGTGAGAGAAAGACACAGAGAAAGAGAGAAGGAAAGAACAAGAGAAAAGAGGACACAAAATGAGACAGTGAGAAAGAGGGAGAAGGAACAAGAAGACGGTGGAGACAGAAAGAGGGAGGGAGAGGGAACAAGAAGAGAGAGGGAGAGGGAACCGGAGAGAGAGTGGGAAAAAGAGGGAGCAAGAAGAGAGAGTGAGAGACAGAAAGGAAGAGAACAGGAGAAGAGAGAGTAGAGAGAGAGAGAGAGAGAGATGGAGATGGAGAGAGTGGTGGTCATGTGACTCGGCTGCATTCGCCGGCAGCCTCTTTTCTTGTTGATCCTCCAGAGACCATCTGTGCTGGGGGCATTGATTAGAGTGGCTCTGGTGGGATTACATCTTTGCCGTTGCCATGCCAACTAATCAGCTGTTGCCCACCCCCCCCACACACACCCCACCGGTCCCCCTCCTTCCTCTCCGTCCGTCCTCCTCCCCCCAGTTGCCTCAGCAACGGAACATCGGTTCTCCAAGTAGCTCAGTGCTAAATTCAGTGAAACAGCGGAATGTTTTTCCTCCTCTTTTTTTCTTAATTGGTAACGGTTTATGACCCCGGCCGCCGCTCCGGCTTTTTGTTGTTCGGCTGCTTGTTGTAAGCTCGTCTGAAGAATTGTCTGTTCTCACGTCTCGGGCGCGCGAGGCCAGGGGAATGCAGGAGAGTTGCAGTTTCATCTTCGGCATAGCAAAGTCCGAATTGACAGCACGGTGCTTTCCAGGAACTCTGTAGTTCACAGTAATTCATTTTCCTACAGAACTAATGCCAGAATGTGCAGGCCAGGGGAACATCACAGGTCCAGTCTGATGGAGGTGTTGCCCAAATTCCTGAATATTAACCCCTTAAGATGCAGTGTGAAATATTGCCGTCATATCTTGACATTGTGTTATCAGCTGATCATTACATACGCCCTGTAGAAACACTGCACAGTTTTTGACATGGACCTGTACTACACAGGATTTAGAGTACGACTGTGAGATAAGTTCACCAGTGACTGAAACTGAGCTACTAGTGTGTAGCACCTCCACGAGCACCAATAACAGCTGTGATTGGATTTGGCGTGGACTGGACAAGTTTCTGGATGTAAGCCATATTAAAGAATTTCGCTGTTGGGCCAGATTTGGTGGATGCCTTCCCTGTCACAATTCTGAGGAGAATTTTTAGAAATTCCTCAAAACAGAATTTCCTAGAAATCCTGGGATTTCAGTGCTGGTAAACCTGTATGGCCAAATGCTTCCATACACCGGTAAATTCAGCTACTTGCTTCACACTCTGGCCTTTGGCATACCCAAACACAATCACTCCCTTTAGTGAATGCTCTGCACACACTGTAAAAAAATGATTACAGATTTGAACTTGAAAAGTAAGGTATTTGGCAATTATGAGTTAACTGAAATTCCAATAATGTGTTAACAGAATAATAATCAGTGATTTGCATTCTGTTAACTTATTACTTGGGCTCTAGTAAACTCAAAGTTTGAAGGCCGCCAGGTTACATGCTGTTAAAAAGTTAAAACATTTAGTCGTTTTTTACAATAATGAACTGCCTCATCACTATGATGGTAGAATAGTAGCTGGGAAATGGTCCACAAAAGAAATATTCGCACATACAGCTCTGGAAAAATTTAAGAGACCATCTCAAAATGATCAGTGTCTCTAGTTGTACAGGTTCTGGGTTTGTGTTGGACCAGAATTCCTCAGTTCTGTTTGATTCTCTACACTACTGGAAGCATGTCTCCCAAACTCCAGATCAGATATTGTATTAGATCTGTTGATTTAGAAAATCACTAATGACCTCCAGAAGCCTGTTTTTAGAACCATGCTCGCTGTGCGTTTCACCCCAGCCACCGCTCGCCAGTCTCTCTGTAGGTCACCTGAGGTCATCTTACGGTGGTTAAGGGACATTGGAATGAGGTGGTGCTCATCACGGACAGTAGAGAGTGGGTTTGGCCCTCTGCCAGTCAGTAGCTGTGTTGTCCTGTGTGTTTGCTGCTGGATCTTGTTCTCATGAACCAGACGCTCACTGTATCTGCCAGCAAAGCTAGAACCCAACCTTCTGTTCCTCACTAAGAACCTGCGGTACATGTGGAGATGCTGATTTATAAAGAAACTGGAGTGCTCACTTATTCATTTCCAGAGCTGCATGTACAGCATAACATAGCAATTTGTTGTAAAGAGCTTCTAAAAAATTTGCAAGTAACCTACTAAAATAGTTCAGCTACCCAAGTATGTTTGAACTCAACCAATTGTCGTCTCTTTTCAAGTACAGTGCAAGGAATGTTCCTTTAATCTTTAGACAGTTTATTCAATAACAATCAATTAATCAGTATCTGTCATGAAACTGATATGGATTTTCTGGATGTACACAAAGGTTTAGACACGGCTGCTCATAGAAGGTTCTCCTTATATTTATATTAATGTTTTACTGTAGAATAAAAGTAAAGACATCAAACTGTAAAATAGAACTCATGGAATTATACAGTCCACTTTAAAACTTTACAGGAGGAGGAACCAGCTTTCTTACCCTGCAGTGGAGCTGATAGAACAAGGGTTATTACTAAGCAGGTTTGGAGCGATTCTATTGGTCGGTCCATTATGAATATTCACTAACCTGAAAGGAGAACTAGAGCTTTTACACTGTGCAGAAAAAGAGATCAAAGTTTTTGCACCACTAAATATATATTAGAGGTGGAGATATGGGGGAATATCATACTGTGGTACATCAAGTGTATATGTGGTGTATCAGGATCATCAGTTGGAGCTGTTAATTGTAAGCCTGTAGAGTCTTTAAGGTGAATCCACTTTTAAACATGCTGAAATATGATCTCATGTTTGCAGGTGTGCACGGAAGGGCGTTTGATCCTGGAGTTTGCCTTCGATGACCTGATGCGGATCAAGACGTGGCACTTCACCATCAGACAGTATCGTGAGCTCATTCCACGCAGCGTCCTCGCCATGCACGTGAGTGTGACATCATCACTATTCATACCCCAAAACGTAAATGATCAGCTCAAATGGGAAAAATCTCAGGTATAAAAAAATATATAATATAATATAAATACAGTAGTTGTGCATTAATGCATGTCAAACAAAATCTGTCTTCAGCTTCACATAGTCTGGGATGTATGTGTAATGATTACTCTTTTGCTAATTACGTGCCAAAATTGTTTCTGGTCCTCCTTAAATGGTGAAACAGATACTTTCCGATCCCAACAAAATTTTCGTTCCCCCTTAAACACTGCAGCCGTCACATTCTAGTGCCAACCAATTTATCTATTCTACATTAAACAGTGAAGAAGTTGCATTCTGATGTCAATGAAATTTCCATTCCACCTTAAACAGTTATACAGTGAAGTGTTATTTTCTGGTGCTGACGAAATTTCTTTTCTGTCTTAAACACTGCAGCAGTTACATTCTGGTCCCAACATTTTTTGTTTCATGTTCCACCTTAAATGCTGCAGCCATTCTGATGCCAGTCAATTTCTCCATTCCACCATAGTGATGCAGTTACATTCTGGTTTTTACATGCCACCTTAAACTCTGCAAAAGCTGCATTCTGATGCCAACCAATTTTCCATTCCACCTTAAACACTGCAGCAGTTACTTTCTGGTCCCAACATTTTCCACCTTCAATGCTACAGCCATTCTGATGGCAACCAAATTCCCGTTCTACTTTAAACAGTGAAGCAGTTACTTTCTGTTCCACCTCAAACCTTTGTGTTGATGTACAAACAGATTGTGACATGCGCTGAGCTAAAATCAAGGCGATGTTTATTGATCAGATATGTAGTCAAACAGCAGCAGCAAGAGCAACGTGAACATAACAGAAGGGTAAGACAAAGTCAGAGTCAAAAAGCAGGCGGGTGTCAAAACCAGGCAAACAATCAGACCAGCACAAGTACCAAAAGGGCAAAGACGAAGTAAATCAGAGAATCAGAAAGAAGTCAAACCCAGAGTAGCAAACAAGAGTAATCACAGAGAGAACTGCTCGGTACACACAGAGGGGTAATACTTCACAACGGGTCAGTGTGAGAGAGGAGTATATATACAAACAGACCAGATTAACAACAGGTGTGTGAGATTAGCACTCCGGAGACACAGATCTGGAAAAAGCAATGTAATTGGAAGATGACAGTGACATCATCAAATCAAATCAAAATCAAATCAAATCACTTTTACTGTCACATCACATTTTCACAGGTGTGAAGGTGAGTGAAGAACTTAGGTGCGTAGTCCCTTACAGTACTTCAATACAAACATACAAACAATATACATTAGACAATAAATATATACAGTACTAAGCACTAAAATCTCTGTTACACTAATTTACAGTTATGAATAAAAGTTATAAATAAAAACTATGATATATGCAGAAGTACACATTACCATATAGCGCTATGGTAAGGCTGAGGTAGATGAGAGATGCAGGGTATATACAGGGCATAGAATATTATATTATATATGTATATACATACACTACAGATATACAGTGTGGATGTAAGATAACAGTAGGTCAGTCTATATGTGCAAGTGTAAATATGCTAATGTGAAGTGCAGAGTGATGATTGTCCATGGAGATCATCGTTTAGATGGTTTTGATGGTCTCCCGTAACGTCATCAAGTGAGGGGTTACGGGAGATTGTATGTGAGAGGAGCACCAGAAGGCGTGACAGTGTTTCACCTTAAACACTTGATGCCAATAAGAATCTAACTTCAACCTCATCAGAGTGCAAATCGGCCTTAGCTTAGCACTAACAACCTGCCACTAACCTGCTATAATCCTACAGAGGTGCTAACAGGAACATGACCAAGGTTTGATGTTAATGGCCTGAATTGAAAACCTAGCTCCGATAGTCCAGGTACGCCACTGCTGGTGGGCTGGAATCCATAGGCTAAAGAATTTAATAGCTTACTGAGTAATAGTGTGCTAATTGGGACTGCTTAAGGAGGATATTATTGAAGTGCATTTGGATTTATTATTATTAAATTTGGTATGTTTGAAATTTCAGTCTTGCCTTAGTAGCTGATATGCGTCTTTCTCGTCAGCTCCGTTTACTCCACGGAGAACATAGCCTGCCTCCTTACTCGGAGGCAAATAGTGCCTCAAGCTACATTGACTCTTAAGTTGGCGCCTTGTTTTATTTATTTATTATTTTCATTTTTTTTTTTTTTTTAGTATTTTCAAAAAAAGAACAATTTCTTGTAAGACATCAAAGGCAGCCTCAGATGAAAGAAAGCCTTGTCTAAGGCAAAGAAAGAAAAACAGAATAATAACAAGGTCAAATGAGTAATCTGCTTAATTCCGCGGAGTGTAACGAACTCCGCTAGCACGCTGCGATGAAGGAAATGAAGACAGCGCCCCGCAAACCTCGCAAACTTGCCGTTTATTGCGCTGAATAGAACCACTGATAGCTTTCAGTCTCTCATTCCTATTCTGGACGGCGTAGCAGGTTGTTGCAGCAGGCAGGGTAAATTTTCTTTTTCACCCTCTCTCTTTTTTTTTTTTACTTTTCTCTCTGGCCCCCCTGTAGGTTTGGGAATGTGCGATGTTGGAAAGTTTGCTCACGCTACCAGCCCACTGTGTTCATGTGAAATTCACATGCTCTTAAATTGGGCCCTCTGGGTATACCATCCATACTGGAAGAGAGTGAGAGAGCTAGAGAGCTAGAGTGGGAGAGAGAGAGATCTTAGGGATAGGGCGCTTAGGGAAAGGAGAGGAGGGGAGAGAAAGGCAGCGCTAACGTTACTGCAGTGTATTTGATCGCTTCGTACACACTCGCTGGCACGCGGGGAAGAGCAGTGTGAGTGAAGTTAAACTTGTTTGATCAGGACTAACAAGAACTGGAGTGAACCGTTTGAAAACTAAACTCGTTTCGGGCTCCGGAGCACGCTCTCAAATAAACATTCACTAACCTACAATAGACAGAGTAGCTAAACATCTTCAGCGGAATGCATAAAGTGATATGCAAATGTCAGAGACCACTTTAATTTTCTTCATTTGCTGTCAAAACAGGCGTTAAGCCCAAGTTATTCTCGTTTCATTGACTGGAATAAACATTTCAACAGGTTTCTTTGAAAAGTATTAGTTGTTGAGGCTTCTTCTCTCTTGAAAGGCTTATTATGGTTATATATAGACAAAAAATAGTCACCTTGTGTGTTTAAGGTGGTAGTAACTTCAGGCTACTGCAGATGGCGCTGCATGACGGTGATGGGGCTGTAAATACCTGTAGGGTGTGAGTGATGGGATCCAAAGATTGAGAAGAGGTGGTACAGTGCATTGAATGTCTCGTTCCATGTGTGGAAAAAGGCTCCAGAGCAGATGTTAACGATTGGCTAAAAGGAGTGACTGTATTTGGACTGTATAGTGTGAAGGAAGTAGCTGAATCTGCAGGTGTATGGAAGCGTACGGTCATATGGGTCTACCAGCATTGGCTAAAATCCCAGTCTACAGGGAATTCCCCTCAGAACTGTGCCAGGGAAGCCATCCACCAAATCTGGCCCAACTGAGCAATTCTTTGACGCAATGGTGGCTAAACATTGATATGGCCTCATCCAGAAACTTGTCCTGTCAATGCTAAATCGTAAATCTGAGGTGCTGTTCAGTCACAGTTTACATTTGTGTATTGAACGTCCAGGCGTTCTCAGTCAATTCAATAAAAACAACGGGTGGGTATATGTAGCAGCTTAGTTTAATACACCATAAATGATCTATCAGTGTGAGGCCAGCATCTGAGCTCCAAGTTCTGACAACAGTCATGGGAAGTGTTGAAAATCCATGCTCTAGATTCCAAACAAAACCAGCTTTCATTAAGGATTGTTTGCTCCCAGGGGTTGCTTCCTCCACTACCACAGCTCTCCCACCCAATTGCAATACCCTCGAGGTCCAGACTACATGGCCATGCTGCTTTTCCTGCTTTAACACTAAAAACTAAGGTTGGTAGAAAAAATCAGTAGAGCATCTTTTGTGTGGCAATATCTTATCAATACATAGATACTGAGTCTTATTATATCAATAACAAATGCAAAAGAAAATTTTGGTACTTCGATAATAAAAACCAGTTGCTTTGTAACAGGAAGGATTGCTTTAAGTTGCATGGCTGTCAAACACAGTGGATTTTTATGTAGCCAGTCAATGCTAATACTTTTCATATCACAAAAGCGCAATATTATTGTGACTTAAATATCATGACAATATCGTCCCATGGGGCTTTGGATTGTTCCCGTCCCTACTACAGAATTAGCAGCTGTAGATACAGCCATGCAGAGCCATTCACGTTTAGAGAATAAGGACTAAAAACTTTGAGTGTAGAGCTGTTAGCTTAAGCTACTTTTAAATGGTGCATTTATTATTAGCACAAGAGGCTAACGCTAGCTTAGTAAAAAGGCTAAACTTACAACAATTTCGCCACAGCAGTGCTGCACTGAGGGAGGTTAAGAGGACAAATCCTCAAATCTGAGCGAGTGAAGTTGAGCGACAGAAAGCGAGACCTGTTTGAATTATTAAAGCTACAGTGGGAGCATTATTTGTGGCTCTTGTTCTGCTGAGAGACATAAAGGCAGCCTGCAGGGTATTGGAGAAAGGCGAGGTTTGGAAACAGGGCAGGAGGGGGCGTTTGCAATTTGCATAATCATGCATATTCATAGATCTTTGCGTTCTTAATGAATGCTGAGGTTGCTGCTATACCATATTTAGTAGTTTCTTGGGCGCAACAATAGTACATTGATATTTATATCTATAGTACTCAACGTAGATGGTTGTGTGTGTTGTACTATAGGGGTACTTTAAAGACCCTCTGTCACTGTCAGAGTACCTCCACGTTAACAGCAAACTGTTCGTGGAAGTTAATTTATAAAGATTTTTGGAGGATTTCTATTGGCTCATTCATCATGAAGTTCAAAGCAAGGCAAAGGGGAAATTGGATGTTCATATAGGGGTTTATGTCTTTTAATATATTTTAGAGTTTTCTACATTTTCCCATCAGGCTAAAAAAATGGACATATTAATTTTATCATTTTAACTGAATATTAAATAAATAAAGGATGGTCTCTGACTTTTGCACAGCACTCTACATGACTCCTACTATTACACATACACTTAACTTTTCTTCACACATTCTCCGAGCTCCTTCTGTAACCTCTGCCTGTTCTTCATGAATCAAATGCATTGGCCGCTGTAGTTGGAAAGGCAGTGTGAATGCAATTAATAGGGTTCTTTTTTAGGGGGCTGGGGGGGTTAATCTTCCCTGGGGCTCCTGCGAAATTCAAATTTTTTCGAGCATCTCTATCAATATTTATTAGCAGTTTGAGTGCACTCCACATACAATGCCCCAAAAACCAGAATCAAATACATATTCAGAGTAATTGAAGCATTGGCCTCTGTCCCGTTACAGCCTTTTGACGAGCGCTTTTGCCCCGAACCGTCAGGGTGATTTTCTGCTGCTCCCCAAATCCTGAAAGGAAACAAGAAACCAAAGAAACAAACGCAGATATGCCATTTGGTGCACATCCACTTTACTTAATTACATTCTCCAGGCCAATACAAAAAAATCACTTTGAATATGCAACAGTAGAATAGCCAAAGAAATTAGAATAGCTTTCCTCACTCGCTCCACTCCTAATGCCTAAAACCAGAATATGGTAAAACCTTAACAGCAAGCCTTCTCTCAATTTGTAGTTGTGCTCTTTAGGCGGTTTTGAGCTATACTGCTTGTTTCAATGTTTGGAGGATAATGAAAGTAATAACTAAAGACTTTCAGAACAAAGAGAATATCCTAAAGTAGAAAACCACCAATTAGTTTCCCAATTATTCTGCATAATTCAATCATTGCAAAGTAACCAAATTCATTCAGAGTGGTTGGATCAGTCCTGATGCTTTGTGGTGGAACTTCCTGACTGTCTTTACAATGGTGACGATAGGAACCAGGGGTCACAATGTCTGCAACACAAACATAGCCATTTTATTTGCTTTCTAAAGTGACCCACATTATCTGTAATGTTGGTAATGATAAAATTGTGATAAAGTAGAGACAGTAAGAAGCTATCTTTGGCTATTATTTAGCCTTGCAATGCCCTGTAAGTACTTCCATCATGAGTGGATTAAAAATAAAAGGGTTTAGGTCAAAACCTTATCACAGGACTCTCATAAAGCCAGGTCTCAGGCACCAAGCCAAACATAATCATATCTATTTTATGTAATTACTGTCTGTGAGTGAGCTGGACTCTTATTCTTACTAACAGATCATCACTGTAGGCTTTTAGCAGCAGGAATGGATAGTCTAGGTTTTTATGGTGAGAACTACTTACAGTGGTCACTGGTTTTACTGGTAACAGTGACCGAGTCTCATTCAGGCTTTCAGATCTGTTTTTAATGGTGTCTCTTATAGGACTCTGCCACGTCCCGTGTAGTCTAGTCCTAAGTTTTCTCTGGTTTTCTGTTCCTGTCTTTCTTCTGTCATTCCCATGTGCCTTTTTGTCGTCCTGTTCCATGTGCTTCTGTTTGTCTTGGTTATTGCTTCTCTTGTCTCCGCCCCTTATGTCAGGCCCCTCACCTGTTCCTAGTTTGTAGCTGTACCCCTTCCCAGGTGTTCCTCATTGGTCCTTGTTGTTTTATACTCCCTGTTCTTCCCTTTGTTCTTGCTTGGTGTTTTATGTCCATGTCTGTTGTTGTTGTAACCCTGGTCCCGGTTGTTTCTTACTTTGCTAGTTTTTTTGGTTTCTTTGTTTTTGTTTTATATTATTTGTTCTTCATTAAAAACTTGCACTTACATCCGGCCTCCTCGTTGCGTCCGATGTTACAGACTCCAACAGTTATTTGTTATTCTATTAAATATCGTGTATAATTGCGTATAAGACCCAATCCCATTTTTTATTTTTACCCCTACACTGTGTTATCGAGTGTAGCCCTCCTGCCTAAAACTGACTTATGAGAGGTAGTGGTTGAAATCTTCCCCCTATGAAATGGGACAACCCTTTAAATCTGAACTTAGCTTTTTAATCACCAGCTTCATAACCAGATTTCCCCGTTCCACCTTAAATGGTGCAGCAAACTCAGGTACTAGAACGTGGCTGCTGCACCATTTAAGGTGGAACAGGAAATTTCGCTAGGTAGCGATCAAGACATCAGATTTTTATGCATGTGGTTTAAAGAAAAATACCATAAAGCGCTATTACAATGGTTATCTTATGATACGGTGCCTTTTTATATTTATTTTATATAATTATATTTGTGGGTTACTTTGGCCGCTTATACGGCTGATGTTCCGCAGGGCATTCTGGGAATTTTCTCATATTACTTCGTTGGGAGTATGCCTCTGAAAAATTTCAGTTTGAAGTGCCATGTAGCCCTAACACCTCCACCTCAACAACAATCGGGACAATCAAACATGCAACACGGAGGGGTAGGGCAGGGGGCAAGGGTGAAATGGGCCTAAATTGTTATTATTTTTGTGCATGTCTCACTATCTGGTTGATCAGAGGAAGGTGGGTTTTCCATTTGAGTTCTGGTTCCTCTCAAGGTTTCTTGCTCTGAGGAGTTGTTCCTTGTCACTGTCACCTCTGGCTTGCTCACTGGCGGCTTGGACCAGGATTCTCTGTGAAGCTACTTTGTGGCAACATCATAAATAAAGCTTGACTTGACTTCAGATGTCTGGTTCCTATCACCACAACTGTGAACAATTTTTACATCATACAACTCTGAATAACTTATTTACATATTAATAATTAATAAGCAAAACATTAAAAAAAAAAAATACGTATGTATCGTAGGTACATGCCTGATGCTTCATATCATCAATATTTCTGATTCTTCGTTAACAGGTTTTGTAGCTGCATATTTAGAGTAATGAGACGAGCGACCAGTTGAAGACTCATCAGTGTTTATATCCGTCTTACCTATTAGGAGTTTGTGAGGCTCTCAGCTGACGCATAGCTCTCGGCAGAGTTGTCCGATTTTACATATGAGTGGGTGTGTGTTTGAGTTTTTTGGGTTTGATGAGAGGTATTCTCTCTGCTTACAGGCTCAAGACCCTCAGGTTCTGGAGCAGCTCTCCAAAAACATCACCCGAATGGGTCTCACCAACTTCACTCTCAACTACCTCAGGGTGAGTACCAAACAGTATACTGCATACACTCTTTTCCATCCTCAGAACATTGCTTCTGACCATTTGCCTGGGCAACTATATCCCATTAAAATAAATACAAGCAACTCTTAACACAGTAAGAGTATCAAGAGCTTCCTGTTTTTGTATTTGTTCAGTTTCACCATCAGCAGACCAGACTTAACAGCATTAAACATTGATAAGCCTTAAAATAATCTTTAGTCAAAATGACCTTGCTAAAATGCTACCATTGTGTGTGAATCATAGTAATGATTTTATTAGGCTATATTAATATGAGTATCATACTAGTCCTTTTCCAATCCTGTTCCATTGTACTGGTACAATGAACAGTGCAGCATCCGACCTTTTGAACCTATGGTTTATAGTGAGTCTCCGCGTGTTAAAGGGCTATTAAGCATTTTGCTCTTAGTGCTGTTTGATATTAAACCCAGAATCAGATCATAAAAAGCCACTGTTGCTCCAATACAGCTGGAATTTTACAGCCTAAAAGATAAACTTTCATTTTCACCTTGCATCATTTACCTCAGAAACTGTTTGTGATGAGTTGGTTAGCTAATACTGAAGGAGGAAAATCCATAATTATGGTGAAAGTGTAATTGCATTACGATTTTATGAGCAATATTACTTATGCTTAAGTAACTTGATGCTAGTGTATTACAGTTATGACTTTTTGGTATTTTTAAATGGAATGTGAGCATAAACATTAAACATGTCAGTTTTGGGTTTTGCTGGCCCAAAATAACTAACTAAATAAATAAATAAATAAATAAATAAATGTTGAATTTTATACTGCAACCGTGCTTTAAGCTACTTAATTATCAATTAATAAATAAATAATCATTCTTAAAAAATAATTTCTAAAAATATATCATGTTTTGGAATTAACTGCTGAGTTGTAGCAGCATATTACATGAGGTTACCAGCCTTATTATATTATATTATATTATATTATATTATTCTTGGATGGCCAAGACTTTTGCATAGTAACTCGGTCAGGTAGAGGTCACCTTTCCTACAGAACTCGTTTAAAGCATATCAGAGCAGAGTTTATCACCTCCTTTAGTTGTGCATAAAATGTCTGATTTGTGTGCCATTTACTCTGTTTACAACTGTGTTTGTGTGTGTGTGAGAGAGTGTGTATAAGTGTGTGTGTGTGTGATTATGTATGTGTGTGTGTGTGATTGTGCCTATATGTATGTGTGTATGTGTGTGTGTTTCAGTGTGTGTGTTTCAGTGTGTGTGTTTCAGTGTGTGTGTGTGTGTGTACGTTCATGTGTTTGTTTGTGTGTGTGAGTGTGTGTGTTTGTGAGTGTATGTGTGTGTGTGTTTGTGTGTGTGTGTGCGTGTGTGTTTGTGTGTGTGTGTGTGTGTGTGTGTGTGTGTGTACGTTCATGTGTTTGTGTGTGTGTGTGTGTGTGTACGTTTATGTGTTTGTTTGTGTGTGTGAGTGTGTGTGTTTGTGTGTGTGTGTGTGTGTTTGTGTGTGTGTGTGCGTGTGTTTGTGTTTGTGTTTGTGAGTGTGTGTGTGTGAGTGTGTGTGTTTGTGAGTGTATGTGTGTGTGTGTTTGTGTGTGTGTGTGCGTGTGTGTGCGTGTGTGTGTGTGTGTGTGTTTGTGTGTATGTTTGTGTGTTTATTTGTGTGTGTGTGTATGTGTATGTGTGTGTGTGTGTGTGCGTGTGTGTGCGTGTGTGTGTCTGAGTGTGTGTATGCACACAAACCGGCACCCCTGCAGTAGATCCTGCCGTCTTCTCCGCAGCTTTGTTTATTCTTGCGATTTTCGAGTGAGTGACAGCTCCGATTTGCGAACGAGAGAACAAGAGGGGGGAGAGAAAATTAATTGGATGGAGGAAATTAGCATAACATTAATGAGCGTTCCCCTGTCGAGGCACGGCATTGTGGGTCTCTGCGCTCTGCTCTCTCGCTCACCCAGCACACCGGTGTGTTTATTGTGGGGCTACATGCAAAGAAGAGGAGATATAAAGGCCTTTTCAGTTTCTCTCTCTCTTTCTCTCCTTCTCTCTTTCCCCCCACTCCTCATCTATCCTCTATGTTACGCATTAAACGCACAGCCACGCTTATAAAGGCGGGGAGAAAGAAGGTGGGCGAAGTCCGAGCTGAATTGTGAATTAAATTTAGATTAGCTGCAGCTCTGTAATAGTGTAAAGTCTCAGCACTCTCAGTCTGATCCATCGCCGCTCCTGCAGCTATTCAGCAGGACTGGTTTGCATATGGTTTCCCTGTTTCAGCCATGCGGTTTTGCATATGTTCGCCTACGCAGACTCGGAGCTGAGAGACAGAAGGAAAGCGTTTGTTACCTGCGTCTGACTAAGACAAAGTCATTTCATGTTGTAGATTAGGTTTTTGTTGTTTGTCTAATTTTGTGGAACGCCTGCTAGCCTAATTTCCAACTAGCTACTTAATGCTTTTTGTGTGGTTAAAACTGAGGGTCACCAAGAGGTCATCTTTCCAGCAATACCGCCAAACTACTTGACTTATGACACATATTTGACTTTATTTTTCAAATCTGAAAAGATGACGATGTTGTAAATGTTGCATTAGCTAATTAGCCTAATTCTCACCTAGCCAGCTAACTAATGATTTATCTGCAATAACTGAGGGTCACTGGGAGGTCAACTACAGTTTCAGGTTTTGAATATGACAAAATTGTGAAATAAAAATTCCCCCTGGCTAGTTCATCCAGTTTGAAGACATGAAATACATATATAGAAAGTACAGCTTTCTCTTCATTGCTTTTTGTCATACACGATCAACAGAATGCAGTTCCTACAGAACCACAGTGTTGCACAAAATAGCAGCTGATGAGCAGATAAGAGGACGGCAAAATAAAAGTCAATATATTAAAACTTTTCAGTGCACTGCAAACTAAACACCACAGACATCCAGAAAGAACAACAGACAAGGTGTGATACAGAGAAGGACAATGTCTTAGCAGCAGTGACTACTTGTCTTATTCACTGGCACAAACTGTCCACTTAGCATTTGCTAATATTGTCAGAAAAAAGGCAGCGTGCTGAATATGATGGTCAAAAAATCATGGTCATGGTCAAAACTGAAAATTACTGCCCAGTGTTTTGCCCAGTGTTTGCTGGCTGGCCTGCTGGTGGTAAAGCACAGAGGCTTAGACAAACAAAATTAAAGATTCTATACATTTAAAATTGTCTCCGATATGAAAGATAATTCATTTGGCTGTCCAGTCTATGATTGTAGGATGACCAGCAAAGCAGCCACACTTCCACCACCATGCTTTACAGTTGGTATGAGGTTCTATTGCCATAGCACATTTTTGCAGAAGCCCAGACCTTACCTAGATATTGTATTTAGTCTTGCCCTGATGCTCTTATTAGACAGGAATTGTGTCCTCCTGGCGTACCTCCCGTGTAGTTCAGAATTGTACAGTCTTGTTCTGACAGTGGATACATGCACTTTTGCATCAACAGTGGCACAAGCTGTCTGCAGATCCTGTGATTAAAATTTGGGGTTCTTCGAAGACTCCTTTAGGATCTTTCCATGTGGTCTCGGGTTAAATGTGCCAGGGCGACCTTCTTGTAAATGATCTTCGTTACCCGTAGATGACCTTCCTCTTAGTGGAAGGATTGATTTCTGTTATTTTGTATTCATTTCTTAAATCCCTTCCCAGACACATAGGCATCTCCAGCCTTCTGTCTAAATGCCTCAGAAAGCTCTTTGAATGTAGGCCTGATTTAGTTGACTGTTCACTGCACTGAACTGTACTTTATGCCTTTATGGACTGTTCGTAATTACACTAATCTTACCTGCACAGTTACTGTACATGCTGTATATATATACTCACTGTCATGGCACTGTCATCTTTACTCTGCATACTTACCATTTTTGGCAAATATGCTCTCATAGTCAATACAACCTACATGGTATTCTCTTCATGCACTTTGTATATATGTATTTTATATTTACATTAATATCTGTATTGTTCTACCACTCCACTGTCCATAACTGTACATATTGTAACCCATGCATTACAATCCATGGTTACTTTCCTGCACTTAATATGTAAATAATACCATATTTTGCACTTCTGGTTAGATGCATTTCATTGGCTCTGTAGCTGTACTCTGCACAATGACAATAAAGTTGAATCAAATCTAATCTAATCTAACCTAATGATGACACCATTAACAAATATGGGTGTATACTCACCTTTTCCTTGGAAGGAAACTGCATTTTTCCCATTGATTTAATCTAAATTATTTTCAGTTAGCCATTTATTAAATTGCAGTATATCATTTTTATCTATGAACATTGTTTAGATGAAGGTCTGTATGTTCAGATGTGCTGAAAACATCAACACATCTAGTTGAGTTATTTAGTATATGCACAGCATATATTAGTACTCTCAGCGTATAACAATACAGTATAAGACTATAGTTCTACACTTGGCCCACCTGACCCTAGAGCCATTGTGCCAGCCACTCTCCCCTAATTGATGGTCGCTGAGAGGTCAGCACGACAAGGAATCTTGTAAAGGTATCCATTTTTCCCCCATCGCTTCCAAGTGGAGGCTAATCTCTCGGCATGGCCGCGGGTGTAAAAAAAACCTCGTAAAAGTGACTCATTAGCGTGGTCAGAGACAGCGGGTTGGTGCGCGGGAGGTTATCAGCAGCTCCACTCGGGCCGGTTTCCTGTGTTGGGACGGATGGGGTGCACTGTCCGGCGCGCTGGCTAAGGAAGCCTGGGGGTTTCCTAGCATTCAGGCTGGAAATAGCTCCGCTGCCTGGGACAGCATCCAGAGATTGTTCCCCTGGACCTGTGGAAGTGTGAGGGGATGCGGCAGCGTCAGAATGAAGGGCTGTCAGAACGGATGGTGTGTGAGAGATTGGGGGGTGTGTGTTTGTGTGAGTGCGTGTATACCCACCTGCTACACTGCCTGTCAAAAGTTTGGGTACATCTAGCCATCTTAAG
Organism: Prochilodus magdalenae; assembly: GCA_024036415.1. Classification (NCBI taxonomy): domain Eukaryota; kingdom Metazoa; phylum Chordata; class Actinopteri; order Characiformes; family Prochilodontidae; genus Prochilodus; species Prochilodus magdalenae. Next base: position 512,457 of record JAMWET010004433.1, read on the forward strand.
ACATTTGTCCCACTTTTATGAGTGAATTAAGAAAGACACCCATATAGCTGTTTGCTAATACTGTGGGTATATTTTGAACAATGCCAAACGTTTTTGGCCATCTACAATACACATAGGCACATAGCATTGTTGTGTATCTACACATGTGATTTGTTGCTCCTATGAATTTGGACTTTTGCCATACAGCATACCTAAATCTTCAAAATGTAGATCTGGCATCTGTGTAGCATTAAGGCTAAATAAGCTGCATGGTACCCTGATCCTCTCCTCACTGTGCCTGTCTGTGTGTGTTTCTTTGTGTGGGTTGTGTCCTGCAGTTGTGTGTTATCCTGGAGCCCATGCAGGAGCTCATGTCCCGACATAAGACCTACAGCCTCAGCCCCAGAGACTGTCTCAAAACCTGCCTGTTCCAGAAATGGCAGCGGATGGTGGCACCACCAGGTAAACTCCTTAGACTAATCCAGGACATTAGTAGCTTGCACTGTTTTAAACCACTGTTGATATACTGAGTTGATGTACAGTTTATTGCTTACAGTTATTGGCCATTATATCAGAAACACCAACCGTATAGGGTACTGCACAGGTACATTTTAGCTTCTCAAAGAACAAACAATGTAAATATACCCTAAAAGGTTACATCAGTAATACTTTACATTAAGTATCGACTAGCTAGCATGAAGCAGTCGACACAAAGTAAGATATGAACAATGGTTACAATGCTTAACTAATCTCAAGTAAACATGTAACAACCACATGTGTACATGCTAAGTAAACACTATCTGCCAAGTAGCCACCACCACACGTGGGAGACTGGGGTTCGAATCCCGGTCTGGGTGACCACGCTGTGCTACACCAATAAGAGTCCTTGGGTAAGACTCCTAACGCTACATTGGCCTCCTTGTAATATGATTAACCTTGTAAGTCGCTCTGGATAAGAGCGTCAGCTAAATGCAAAATCAGTATTATATTGATGAAGATTTGATGACAATAGTACATAATTCAGATATATCCTCTAAGGACATGTCCACCTCTCGACACGGTCACAATCATTAGATTCATCCACTTCCATTAGATTCAGCCATCCGAAGCACAACCATGTGCAATCACACACTTCCACCATAATAAAAAGAATGGAGTGAGCACAAGGTGCATAGTCCATTCAGTTCAAATAATAATAACACTTATGTGCCCTAACTATGAAATTGCCCCCTTGAGTGTACCACCACCCCAGTACCTTTTTCTGAGAGTGTACTGGAGCACTCCATAGGTTTACAATTACTGACTGTTACAGCACAATTTACTACCCCTCTCGATTTATGCCCTCCCACTACCCTTTTCATCAGTGGAAAGGGGCCACCATAGGCCCACCACTGAACAGATATTATGTGGAATAATGCTGAGGCATGGGAGAAAAAGGAGACTGGAATTTGTTTGTGTTTTACTCCGGTGCTCAGTAATGTGAAGCTGATTTGAGAAGTGGACGTACATTGTGTCCTCTGGTTTAAGAAAGTGCTTCACATCATTGTTAAAAGCCAGGTTCACTGTCAAAACTGAAACCAGCACATCACTCACATTTAAACAAACATGTGACACCTATATTAACCCAGGGGTGTCCAGTCTTATCCACAAGGGTTCATTGTGGCTGCAGGTGTTCATTCCAACAATGCAAGAGCTCACCTGAGACAAACTGATTAAACAAGTGGAGTCAGGTGATCTCAGCACCCAGACCAGTCCTTTGCGGATAAGACTGGTCACCACAGTAGACATGTCAGCACTCCTGTATATCGTCTCTGTCCAAAGAAAAACAGGGATCTCCAAAATGTCAACTTTACAGGAGAGGCCAAAACCCTCATTTAATTTGAATGGAAGTCAATGGAACCAGACATCTTACCAAGCAGTTTTGGGTCATTTCATAAAATTAAAAATCAACAAAAATGGAGATACATGTTTTTCTTTGGACAGCGACGATATACAATGTAAATTAGAACTTCATAGTTATTCCAGCACTTTTTGAAACTTTCTGTATTTTTTAATTAAGATAAGATAAGCTCACCAGACAAAAAACGTGACTCAAACATAACATGCAGTGTGTAATACCTCCTCAAGCATGAATAGATGCTTGATTTTGGCATGGACTGAACAAGTTTCTGGATGTAGGCCACATCAATGTTCAGACACTCTTCCATCAAAGAACTGTGGAGTTGTGCCAGATTTGGTGGATTCCATTTTTGGCACTATTCCAAGAAGAATTCCCTGTAGACTGTAGAGTGTTGTGCCACTGCTGGTAGACCTGCAGATCCAGCTACTTCCTTCACACTGTGGCCTTTGGCATGCCCAAATGCAGTCACTCCTTCTAGCCAATCATTAACATCTGCTTTGGAGCCAATTACCACACATGGAACGAGACATTCCCTGCACTGTAGCACCTCTTCTAAACCTATGAATCCCGTCACTCACACCCCACAAGGATTTACAGCCCCATCATCCTTAGAGTCATTGAGTCACTTTAGTCACTTTACTACCACCTTAAACACACAATAACTCTGTATTCCATTCTGAAAAAAATTGTTGGATAGGAACCAGATGTCTGTAGCATTTAATGCCTCAAAAAGTTTCCTTATATGTAGGTTCATGGGTCATTTTGGCTATATATCCATTGTAGACATTGTGACCCCAGGTTTCCGTAATGACCTCACTACCGTCTGTCTCTACAATGCAAACTTTCATATTGAAACACCCTAAATTACGTTGTTTAGATTTCAATAATCGAATAATAATGAAATTTCCGTCTTAAAGACATATCTATTCTATGCTCACTGAAACCGACACAAATTTTTTGGTGTGCAAGTCTTCCTCTCCCTCAACCGCGAAGCCTCGTTTGGGTGCTGTCAAGCCGCTAAGCAGCGCAACTGGCGTTCTCCCACAGCCGCACGCTGGTGGATCCTCTGTGCTGGTCGTTTCCTTTATTAGCCCGGCTCCTTCTTTCCTCCCATTCTGCTGAAATTCGCGCAGCGTTCGCGTTCAGGGCAGGAAGGAAGGACGGCTGCCTTCGTACACTGATAAGTCCCCTTTTTTCTAGTGCGTGTGGAAATGAGGCCGTTTCAGTGCGTCATTCACACACCCTCGCTGATAAACACACCAGGAGCCAGCAAAGTCTCTCCTTTTTCTCTTTGCCTCAGAAACAACAAAGAATGTGACTATGGTGTAGTGAAGCGTGATCTGTTGGTTATTTTGGGTTGGTGAAGATTATTTTTATTAGCTGTGGATATGATGAAATTTGACTCAGGAGTTATTACCATGTTGGAATACTGTTATAGAGTCTCTTTCAGTTTCTACTTCAGAGACGTTTTTCCATAGCTCCAAAGGTTAGTCATAAATGATTCAGAAGTCATTATGCTTCTTACCTTCATGGTGTATCTTACATTTTACATACAATTACAGAACTATATGATTAATTATTTTGTTTGGAATGTATGTTTTCATATTCCATTATGATTATTCCATTATTATAACATATAAATCTGCTTTATAAACAGTACTATCACGATCAACTCTAAACTTGTAAAAACATTCAAAGGATGTTTTTTTTAAATCCATGCACCCAACAATACCTTTTTATCCATTTATCTATTTAATACATATACTCTGATATAAATAATAATATTCTGTTTATGAAGACTAGCATATTGTTTAAAAGTTTAACAGGTACTGTATGTATCTCATCTACTGAAAAAAAATCATTCAAATTACACCCCATTTTTGTTACCACTGTCAATAACTCACTTCTGAGGGTCAAGATCTGTCAAGTACATAAACATCTCCCGAGGTGCGGGTAGTAAGAACATCTAAAAATGTATTTTGTATTCATATCTGAATACATATGTGTCCAGTGTCCATGTTGATACAGAAATGTCTAGTTTTGAATGCCTATATGAAGTAATGCTTTATATTTATATGCTTTTATGAATAAATATATAAAAAAAAAAACTTTGTACGCTGGGCAAAAGCCAGAGACCACCCTTTTATTCAGTTAGGAAATGATATTCATAATTCAGTGTCTGAAAACGAAGCAGAAAATATCCATTTAGCATGTACTGTACAGAAATGATGGTAAGACTTTACTGCCGGGTACTGTTCATAAGGCTTCATGACATCTGCATCAGCTGTTATAACAACTAAAGGAACCCTACCTGAATGCTAATCCAATAAAAAGCTTAGATGGGTGTTATTTGGTATAAAGGTTATACTTGCGAAATTTGTGTCATCTGTCATAAAGTTAAGCTAAAGCAGCCTTTATGACAGGTGATACATGGAGTAAGCATTTATAAACATTTATGTGGGGTTATGTCAGTCGTCATGACATGCTTATGCACTTCTCCTGTAGCCCTTATGAGCAGTGTGTTCTACACCTCCAAAGTTTAGTGTTAGAAGTCGGTTGCATTTTCTGCTTTTCGCACTTTAAGAAACCCCTTTCAGTGATGTTATGGTCTGGACTCATATGCTCAGATACTCACAATGATCTCATATCTCCTAAAACGATACGGATAATTATGGATTAATTATTAATTGCAGTTTTGATAGGTGGTCTCAGACTTGTGTCCGGTACTGTATAGGTGCACTTGATAATGAACTGATGTTAAAATGAATGCATTACTACAATGATTTATTGGTTATTAAAGTACTATTCACCCTGTTGAAATAAGTCACATATTTAGGCTACATGACATCGTTTTCATAATCATCACCTGCTAAACAAAATTTACTCTGACTGGTTTTCAGCGGGACATCCACAGAACTTCAAAACGGAAATTTTCCCCACAAATCACAAAAAAGGTATGGACTCTCCTAACAGCCTGCTCCTACGCATTCTGTCTCCGAAAGGAGCGGCATGAAATACATTTTGTTTTTTTTCTCTGTGTTCGGCAAGCATGCTCGACATGTTCTTACCACAGCAGATTCTGTGTTACACAGTCGTATGCAAAACTGCCATTAGGGAACCCTGGTCAGATTCCACACTATGTTCTCTTAGTGAAATCATATTAACACCTTCTCCACAGTGAGCACTTTTAGTGTGAAAACATAAAATGTGCTCTGTGTAATAAATAAGATGAAGTAATTGATAAATTATTTAGCTGTTCTGATTGTGACTTAAGTCTATATAAACAGTGTTGTACATTGTTGAGCCATATGTTTCCTTTCATTGTCCAATGGTAGGGCACATTCATATTTAATATTTCATTTTTCAAAAATGTTAAGCTTAGCAAATACATGGAAAAAGTGTGCTAAAAGTAACATATTAAAAATTACATGCTTGTGTGTGTTTCCTTTGTAGGCTGTGGTAATTTAGGGTGACTTGGGAACTAAAAAAAATGTATTTGATTAGTTGTCAAACTTTTAGATAAGACCATATATGATGGCACTGACACATCAGACACACCAGTAAACAGGTCTGCATTGCAGTTTGTTAAAGAGTGTTATAATACCGTGCTATTGTAAATGTAATTATGTTATTAGATATTACAGTACAACCTTTATAATAAACATATATATTTACTTTAGATTGATGTCAACGCAAATGAACTATTGATTGAAAATATACAATTTACATCTTTGATTTTTATGCATGTTTTAATAAGAGTATAAGAAATAATGGAAAATAGCACTAATGGGAAATAGAAAGGAAAGTTATTATTAATAATAATAATATTAATAATAATAATAATAGTATTAAGATAAAAGTGAAAAAAGTACATATACATATATGATGCATGTAATCTACTAGACATATGTGACATATGCAAGAGCAGCCTGGTGAATGTTACACTAATACAAAAACATAGTAAGAGATTAATAATAAGAAAAAGAATAAGAAGAATAATATTACTAATAAGATAAGAGAGGTATGTCTATATACATAAATGAGCATGTACAAGACATTAACAAGAGCAGCAGTATAATTGCAATATAGGGATATGAGGTAGTAAGATTATCAATAAAATATGATATTAATAAAGTGTTATTACCAGGAGCCACAGTGATAGAAGTGGACCATCTAGAGAGCAGAAATACAGTGGAAGTGTAGTAACAGCAGCAGGTCAGTTAAAACTAACAGTGTAAATGAGGGCATGATAGTGATAATATGAACTGGACTGCATTACCGCAGTACGGTATGATGTATGGATCAGACTACCGAACTTTACATTTTCCCACAGCGTCCATGTAATTAAATGAATGTATTTTAAATATTACATTTCTGTCCACAGCAGTAGTTTTAATCTGTATAAACAATAAGGAAACCTGTAGCAGATGATGGATCATCATGATGGAAGTCTATATAAAGCATATTGTATATTGTTGAGCATTTATGTAACTAAAGGCAGAGCTGTCCTCTTACTAGTGCATGCCTTGGGAGACTAGTTTCATCTCCTAAAGAAACAAAGCAGGGTCTGTCTGGACCTGTGTGTATGCTTATATGAAAGGGAACTTGTTACTGAATATGTTTAGGGGATTTTATACTGTATTGTAAATCTTTCTATAAGCCTGTGTCTATACGCATGCACTGTTTGATGTTTCCCTATATGAATATTGGTGTGAATGGAGGCAAATTATAAATCTTCATGGAATTCTACACCCTTGTGTGTTTGTGTTTGTGTGTGTGTGTGTATGTGTGTGTGTGTGTGTGCGTGAGCAGAACCCACTCGACAGACCACCACGAAAAGGAGAAAGAGAAAGAACTCGGCCAGCAGCGCGTCCAACAGTAGCCTTGGCAACAGTGCGGGCAGTAAGAAACGGAGCCCAGCCAACAGCTTCAGCCTGACCAGCCAGGTACCTGTAAGCATCGAATCTTCTCTTATACACACATACATGCACACACACGCACACACACATATATGCATGCACACACACACATGCACACACACATGATCCCAGATGTTTTTCTTCTCTGAAGCTTTGGGAGCTGGAATGTTCTATAACATTAGGACCCAAGTGTTCCTAACATGATGTTCTGATCTTAAAGCAGTTTCTATTGATTTGAGTTTAACATAGTCATAAAAACATACAGTTTTTTTATAGAGGATCTATTGAAAAATCAACAAAATATGGAATTTGCTCTTAATATTTTAAAATTGAGATCATTTTTTTACAATCTGTGTTTGGTGTTTATTTATATAGCTTGGTGGTTTAAGTTCACTGACAAGTGGAACCTTGTTGAAGACAAGCTAGTTATTATATCACTGTTTTAAACAAAAACGTATTGCTATTCATATATTATAGAAATCAGCAGAACTAACTTTAACTGGGTTTAGAAAATATGTGTTTCAGTTTTGACACTTCTTTGGCTGGTCATCATGGATTTTCAAACTGTTGGACACATTTACTTCAAAACAAAGAGGTCTAACTGCTCACTGTGTGGTCATGAGGAACAGGGATGCAGTCTCACTTCCTGCTCTAAAATGCAGGGGTGTGGCTAAAATATGGCACTGCCAATGAAGCAGAATCCTTTGTATTTCAGTATGTAATGATATGATTTTGAGTTTTTTTTGTAATTAACTCATGATAAATATAAATCTTTCAACTTCACATAACTTCAAATAAAATTTTTTTTCCAGTTTTATTAGCTGGAAATGTGGGTTATAGGATTTAGAATAGACACCTTCCAATAGAAAGTACCAGATACATGATATTTTTGTATACATTTAGCTTATTGCTATGTCTGCTAATGCCTTGGATTTAAATTAATTTTAATGTAGTTCCAGTAAAACTTAATTCAGTACTTTTCTTCAGTGTTGGACTGCAGTTTTTTGCAACCTATTCGGTAAAGTGGTGCAAATAAACTGCATACTTAAAACTTGATCTTTACACGAACCAACACTTTGCCAGCAGTTCTGGTTACTTTTGTCTTCACAAATAAACTGTGCACAAATTTTCTACTTTTTTACATTTTTTAAATGACTGACCAATTTATTTCACTACACTATTACTCAAACTCAGCAGCTGTGCAGTGGCTTCTACTATAGGTGAGTGTTGAAGACAGTATGCTTTCTGTCGTCCTCCACGTGCAGGGAAACCCCATAAGCTGTCGCTTATGGTAATTATCTATACCACAGCACCATGTGGCAGATAGAGATTAGAACTACAACTACTGAAATGTTCCTTTACTTAAACAATGAAGCCTTTCTAATCAAAAACAAAGGGATGCACACACAGCTTTGCTTATTCTGTTCTGTGTAACGGTGCAGTTACATTGAAAACGACATGAATCACATTTAAAACAACGTTCCAATCAAAACAGAGGAAAATCGCACCATATCTCCTCAGTACTGGCAGCGCTGGGTTTCTTGCTGAGTAGAGGAAAAGGCCAGATCAGTGTGGTAGTCTTAAAAACATCAGACCTGCTAGTAAGTTACTGCTTCATAACATACGATTACTGACATATTGCTGTCATAAATCTTAATATATATAAAATACGTTTATTTGCTAACACATTTTCTCTCTTTTTCATGAGGTAAACGATTGTTTACTGTAATAGCGGGGTGCTTGCAGGTTGCATACAATCAGCTGCATCATGGAGTAGAAACAATTTTGTACAGCTGAATTGCTGTGCAATTTTTCAGGGGTGATGCACGCAGTAAATGAAGTACAACTTAGATGCAAATGGTGAAAACTGTCTGGAAAGTTCTTTGCAAAACACAAGCCTTGTAGCGAAGAAGCCATAACGTAATAAACTGCTAAAGTCAAATGGCTTTTTGATGTGAATGCATAATTGATATAGAATTGTCAAAGTCAAAGTGAACTTTAAAGTCATTCAGACTTTACAGCAGGAGTGCATAGCTGAACGAGACTGCGTTTCTCCAAACTCCGATGTGCAAATGTAAACATGAGACATACTAGAAACATAACAGTGCAGATGAGACATAAGTATAAATATAGAAGGGGTGGGGGAGAGTAACAAATAGGAAATTATACTTTACACAGAAATATTGCACTTATATAGAACAATTGTGCTATGTTTCCAAGTGATAATATTATTGCACACTGTAACATAATGTAAACATAACACTGTAGCTGTAAACTTGACACTGAAAAGTGATAAAGTGCTTGATTGTAATAAAAAGCAGCATAAAATAGCAGAATTAAAAAATTAAGCTTGAGATTAAATAAATGATATATATTAATAATACTGTGTACAGTTCTGATGTGCATGGGTAGAGTAGTTTGTGGTTCTAATGGAGGATCACATGAGTACTGAGTATTTGACATTGTGTGTTCATTATGTGTGTGTGTTCAACAGTCCTGATAGGTCTGCATGTCAGTATTGTAGTGATTTACAGTATACCTCTGTATTGATGGAGAGCACCAGTCAATAGTTTAGACACTACTACTCACATGAGGTTCTTATGTTTATTTGATTTAGAATAAAAGTGACGACACCAAACTATAACTTAGCACTCATGGAATTATACAGTCCACCTTAAAAACCTCCAGAATGGAGCTTTACAGGAGGATAAACCAGCTTTCTTAACCTGCAGTGGAGCTGATAGAACAAGGTTTATTACTAAGCTGCTGCATTTACCCAAACTCACCTCAGATGCTGAAAAAAGTTAGTTCCCAAATTTCCAAACCTAGAATTCCTTTCCTGTCTTGAAAAAAAACGTGAACAAATACTGTTCAAATACTGAAAAAACAAAACTAGACATATGGAATAAGGTGCCTATTCCACCTAACTGGAGCCTAAATTAGATTGTTGCAGAATATTATGTATTGACTAGTTAACCTTCTGCATTAATTAACATGAAGTAATACATTAACAGTAATTAACTAATGTTAAGTAAACATGCAATAACTTTTACTTAACATGTAAACATGTAGTTGTTACATGTTTACTTAACATTAGTTAATTATTAGAACCATCATTAATCCATTTCTTCAAGTTAGTTAGCCAGTACTTAAGGCAAAGTGTTACCGAATGTGTGAAGCACAAAATACAGTCAACTTCTAATTTGGAGAAGTAGAAAAATGTCCCAGCAGGCTTCAAAAGCTAAAAGCAAGTCTCCTGAGAAGATGTCTGGTCGGGTCTTGCCTACTGTTGAAAATAAAAAGGGGGAGGGGAAAGGTTTGCTTAGTGGAGACATGTTTTTAATGGTATGATGAGTCTGGACTAGGAGAAGCAGAATGTGCAACCAACTTCTAAGACTGAACTTTGGAGGTGTGGAAAAATAGTCCTGCAGATTTATTTTGAGAATTAAAGACAGAAAGTGGACACACTAACACACTAAATGCTAAAATATGTATTTATTATTTTCTCCCTCACACAATAACACAAAAGAAAATGAATGCCATAATAATGTGTTGGCTGTTTTGGGGTCATCTCCGACTTTGGCACAGCACTGTAGTATTGATGGTCATAAACGGCATATCAAAACCTCTTTATTGGTATTATTTGAAAACACTAGCTTACCTGTAGATGGTGTGAAAAATCCATGAATGGTGGACTGACAGATATAGTCCCGCTTTACCTGGAATATAATACCACTTAGATAAACAGTACTAAACAAATGCCTCACTCATGATGGCATAACCACCCTTTTAACATCCATCGGGTCATCTAGAGTCAGTTCTTGGCACCTGACTCGGAAATCTGTGAGTTTAAAAGGCCTCCAATGGTCTTGTATTTAGGCTGGGAAATCACACTTCAGTTTTCCGGCTGAGAATGAGCCTCCGTGCCGTTTTCTGTCCCAATAAAACCTCATCGTGTTTAACCTCAGCCTGCGAGGTGTTTATCCTCAAGTGCCTTTTTATCCCCAGGCCTCTTCTCCCCAGCGAGACTCACTTAGTCACTCAGCCTGGGGTCAAACACACACTTCAATCCACAAGTGTTGCAGTTTTTTACCTGGGGAGCAGTGGTGGGAGGCAAGGTTGCATTTGTTTGCAGATGGATGATGGGATTTGTAGTGTCTGGCTTTTTTCCCCAGAGTCAGGAGGACAATGGGATCTATGAATGCTGACTGCGAGATTAGAGTGAGGATTTGGACTCGGTTCAAGCTCTTGAGTTTTTTTCATGGTCGGGGCTAGCACAGCAGTAGAACATAAGGACAACTGTGTGTATGTGTGTATATATATATATATATATATATATATATATATATATATATATATATATATATATGTGTGTGTGTGTGTATATATATTGTGTGTATATATATATATATATATATATATATATATATATATATATATATATATATATATATATATGTACATATATATATATATATATATATATATATACATTTTGGAGATTTTTTTGAAGTGTAATATATTATATATATATTATTATATAAATATAGTGTGTGGTATATTTATAACATGTATCTTATTTTTATCAAAATTTTTATTATATGCATCATTTGAATGTTTACGTTGTGTGATGTATGAAACAATAATTGCTTGGGAAGAAATTCTGGTTCCATGTATATATATATATATATATATATATATATATATATATATATATATATATATATATATATGGTATTGTATATCACATTGTCACATCATCAACAAACTTTCAGACATCATGTGAAACCACTAGCTTCCATTACCACTGTGTGAAGATGCAGTTGGTTGTAGATGTATAATGTATATAGTTATTTTTGTGTACTGTTCGTATGAATTGTTGTTAGCATAAACAGACACTTGTTCTCCAGCACCAGCACGTGTTACCCTCTTGAAACTTGAATTTGTGTATTTCTGTTTGTTCATGCACGTCGGGTCTGTGTGCATCACTTTAATGGAAGAACACACATAAAAACACACTGAGGAAAACTGTTGGTGTGAGCCGCTGGCTTTGTGCCAGCACTCATTATCATACACATATATCTGCATGTGCGTGTGTGTGTGTGTGTGTGTGTGTGTGTCTCACTGGACGCTTTGTGTCCTCCCCCTCTCCCCCAAACCCCAAAGCAAAAAGACACATAACGAGTGGAGCAGTGCCACGCGCCGTGGAGAGGAACATGCTGGTTACATATGTAGCGTGGCCGTTTGGCTTTGTCTGTGCAGTTGTAGCATGCTGGCTGAGCACTGGCCTACGTGAGCCCAATCACAATGAGACAGTCACGTGACTGCTCGCGGAGGGGCAGAGCCCATGCTGTTACAACAGTGCCCCCTAGTGGTGGCATTACTGAGGTGGAATAAGAGGACGTCTCAGTTTCGGCGGGACTGTGCTAGGGAAATATTAACGTCGTAGCCACAGTAATCGAGGTCACTAAGTCACGACTACAAGCGGCTCATTTTCTGGGGTTTGACCGTTTGACCACTTTTCTTAGTGACTGTCTGGTCCTATTGTACCACAGAGCACACCCTTCAACTTTTTAAGCCTGTTTAAGATAATAAGCCCCATCAAAAAATTGTATTTCCAATTTAATTAAGTTTTCCCTGCTGCTGTGTTGTTTTGATTGTTTGCCTTTGTAGATCGACAATGTACAGTCACAGCTATAGACACAGCATTTTAATTGACATACTAATCAGGCATCAGATATTACTAATTTCTTCCTGGCCTGAGATTAGGGATTTGAATTGTATGGGGTTAACGTTAGCATATCTTTTTATTATCTGTTTTACTCATTAAAGCATTATAACATTTGCTGGCAATATAACACACACTCATCATCAAAAGAATAGCTGCACCCAGAAGGAGGTGTGGGATTGCAGTGTTGTTGGGAAGGAAGATAAAGGTTACCAGGAACAATAAATGATGATACATTTAGACTGATATGATCAATATTTATTGAGCTACACATACAGAAGTAGTGTCTCTCATTGTGGCATCAGGCCGCCATGTTTGGAGTTGCACAAGTTGCTAATGTGCACAGTTGGGTAACACACGCTGATTGCCATTATTGCCATATTTGATTGCCATTAAATATTTCCCTTTTTTTTTGTTAACTGAATTGCTAGTATGTTGTATAAATAAAGTCCCCCAACCCCGGTGTCAAATTGACTCCTACACCCCCGCAAATTCACTAATGTTTCACTCTCACTTTTCAGCTGACGATGACGATGTACACAAAGGTATTCCGAGGGGTTTCATGTGACATGTTTTATAGAAGTTCATAATGGTGATGATGGGAACCAGATATCTGAGGGGTTTATTGGCCTCTGAATCCTACCTCACAAAAAGCTGTAACATGGAATAGGATTAATGTACTGGCTGATGGCATAGCGTTGCGGGGCAACTCGTAGGCCTTTTCCACCAACCTTGCACGGGTCCCATTCTGCAATTCAGAACCCAAAAAGTTTGTTCCCAGCTGTAGTTAGTTCCTCAGCATGAAGAATGATGACATCCATGGGTGTGTAGCAGCAATGGCTTATCACCAGTAGTTGGTCCGTGCTTGCTTTCTGAATGTAAACAAAACATCAGGAATACCATCACCTACGCTCACAGATCATCTATTTGCTCCAACATCTTGTGCTCAATTTGCTAACACTGTGTAACGCCTCCTGTTGATGTTGATGGTGGTTCCTTGGTAATAAAAGCTGGCGCAAACACTGTTCGGTTCCTCTGACAGAACAAAGCCTAAACAGAACCAGTTCAAGAACCAAATTGCTTCTGGCTAGCAAAGGGCACATGTAGGTTCACTGTTTGTTTTGGCTGCCAAAAAAATGCAGTGTAGATATCATGTTCCCTGGTTCCAGTCACCACCACTGCAAGGGAAATCCAAGCATGCATCTTTCTCCACAGTGCACAATTTCACACCAAACCATTCTGAATTACTTGCAGAAAGTTACCAGCACATTACCACATTGCACTACCATGGAAACATTTAAGGCCCTGTTTGGAGCAGTTTTACCCTCCCCCTGCTTTACTGATTCTGAATCTTCCTCCAGTATGAAGTTTATAGGAGGTCTCCAGGCCTCAGGGTAGAAGAGCTGTGAATAAATCAGTGGTGAAGGGTGGCAGGTAGAAAGAGCAGGTTGTAGACTGGAGTGCTGTGCATGGCTTTAGCCAAAGGCTAAAGCTAATGAGATGAGTACACAGAACACGCTTCCCATTTGATAGCAATTAGAGCTCTCACTAAGACCACCAGCTGGAACCTGTGGGATGCTCTGTGCTCTGTGTGTGTGTGTGTGTGTGTGTGTGTGTGTGTGTGTGTGTGTGTGTGTGTGTGTGTGTGTGTGTGTGTTTGGTATTGGCCCCTGGTTTCACATCCAGAGTGGAGGGCGACAGTTGCCGTTCTAAAACAGATGGTGAATTCAAGGCTCGTTGGCAAGCAGCATTCTTTTTTTCATATTGGTAACATCTCTGCTAATTACTTAATTAGCTATGCAAATTGACAAATCAGCATGTGGATATTGTTATTTAGTCCAAAAGCCCACCTTAATGAATGACTGTAATTAAGAAGTGGAGAGGAGGTGTGGGAGCACAGTGATGGGGATTGTGCATTAGGCTTCAGAAGACACAATGTTCTTGACACTATGTATGTGTGTGTGTGTTTGTGTGTGTGCGTGTGTGTGTATACATATATAAATATGTTCCAGAGAGGATTTACTACATTATATATTAAAAGTTGAAAGTAAAAGTAAAACACATCTAAATAATTAAATACATATATAAATATATATATATACACAGATCAGCCATAACATTTAAACCCCCACAATGTATCCACACTCTTTATCCATTGTATCAGCTCCATTTACCATTCATGGTGCACCTTGTATTTCTGCAGTTCCAGACTGTAGTCCTCCTGATTCTCTGTATACTTTGTAGCTTTTTTTCACTGGTCGGGACCCCCACAAGACCACCACAGTGCAGGCATTACATAGGTGGTGGATCAGAGATAGCAGTGCGGCTGGAGTTTTTAAACAACTCAGTGTCACTACTAGACAGAGAATAGTCCAACTAAAACTGTCCAGCCAACAGTGTCCTGGGGGCAGAGTCCTGTGGGCAGCATCCTGACGAGGAAATAGAGGATGACCAGCGCTGCGCTGTGCAGCAGCAGATGAGCTATTGTCTCTGACTGTACATCTACAAGGTGGACCAGCTAGGTAGGAGTGTCTAATAGAGTGGACAGTGAGTGGACACAGTGTTTAAACACTCCAGCAGCACTGCTGTGTCTGATCAACTCACACCAGCACAAACACCATGTCAGTGTTACCGCAGTCTTGAGAACGATCGCCCTCCCATATAATATCTGCTCTGTGGTGGTCCTGTGGGGGTCTAGACTATTAAACAGAACAGGGTAAAGCGGGGGTAACAACGTATGCCGAGAAACACATAGACTACAGTCTGTAATTGGGGCGGTGAGTGTAGATACAAGCAAATGGACAGAACATGGTGTAAAGACACGTTTGCCTAAAGGCAAACATTAATAACTTAATCCTTTATTACTGAGATGAGACAAAGAAGTGTGCCCAGTGCCCCGGTCCTCTCTATATCCTATGTCCTCTAACTCTATGTCCAAGTAAAATACAACACTGACACAGCCATATGGTAACTGTAGGGTGTCTAAATGTGACTGACTGCTCTGTACCGACCTGTAGCTTGTGGCTGAAAAGTGCACCCTGTTAGTTTAGGAGTATCCTAAAAAGCTCAGGTGACTGGGGTAATGCTTACCTGAGAGATTGTTATTAAGGCAAGGAGACGTGTATAATAGAGACCACGGATGCATTTACCTGAGACCTTGCATTATACTTGCCTTTTATTGTTCAGGCTGAAAACTTGAAAACGTCTTCGGAATTTTGCTGTGGCGTTCTTACCTGAAAGAAACAAGCAAATGAACAGAAGGTCAACCAGTAAGAAAATACTGCATGTTTTAAACAGTCACAGTCTCATTACATGAAAATCACTGAACGCTTTTTTTACTTTATGGGGGCAGAAAATAAGGGGTAGGCATAGCACTATCAGGTGTAGGAATACAGGAACAGGGATCATCCTAGACTCTTTTCAGTTATTCTAAAGGTTTGCAAGCAGAACATGGGTTATTGGATAAGATAACCCTTCTAAGGTCAAAGTTACAGTGGCTTCTTCATATCCTTAGTGGTTTATCTAGATCTATCGCCTAGATCAAATTCATGCTCTAATATAGGCTGATCACCTCAGATTATGGTCGTGCTGCACCCATGCGGCTGCACTGCTTTTTGAGATAACCATAATGTCAAGTCAAGTCAAATTTATTTATATAGTGTTCAACAGATGTTGCCACAAAGCAAATCCGGGTCCAGGCCCCCAATGAGCAAGTTAAATTAAAAAAAAATCACACAGAGCAACCCCGAGACCAAGACTCAAAGAAGAACCCATCCTCGTCAGGTTGACCCGCATAGCAACAAACACAAATAAAAGGATCAGAGTTTACCTTTATAAGGAATGAACAGGAGAAGTGTTGAGTGGTTTTGAGAACCCCCGTCACAGTACAAGATAAGGAGAAGCTTCATGGTAGGCAAACTGTTCAGCCGGAAGGCAGTAGCACCCATGCGAGGCAGGTGAGGCAACAGAATCAGAGCGCACAGGATGGGCAGTAGCTCAGCAGCAGACCACAGAGTTTGGGCAGTAGCTCAGCTCCAGCAAAGAAGAGCACACAGACAGTTGGCTCTGACAGAAGGACCGAGAGCACTATACGGTGTTAAATGTTTATTTGCCTGCTCAGAAAGTATCTCCAACGATAAAGGCAGCTTGTAGGCTTATACGGTGATCGGAAACATATCACTCTGAAAAATCTGTAGGTCTGTAGGAGATTTCAGCAAAGTCTACTTCTATGACTTTTAGTTCTATGATGCACAAAACTACCACCGCCATGCTTTGTATTCTGAAGTTAATGAAAGCATTAATATATATGACAGCAGGGAAAGTGTTAGCCAGGGGCACAAGACAAAGACCACATCTCAAGAATTTGCTAAAAGATGCTTCATAATAGTGGGAAAGAGAGGACAAGAGAGAGAGAGAGAGAAAAAGGATATGTCTGTGTGTGGAGTCTGCAAGAGGCGAGGACTAAGACAGCAGTCCTTTGCTACAGCACACTGCCACACATGGCCAGCGATGCGTGCGCTCCAGTTAACTGATCAGTCGAGCCCCACAATGCAACAGGAAAGAAAGGCTGAAAGGGAGAGAGGAATAAAGTCATACAGATATTTACTTCTATAACACTATCTAGGGCACTTCCGTGTAACTGAATACGCAGTCACAGAGGAGCCAAATGGAGATGTACGGTCCTGTCCCCAGCCCAGCCATGAACACATTCACTTATGACTATCCATCCGGCCTACAGTAGTTTAACTGCAGGTTCAGGAGTGCTGGTACTGGCGAGAAAATGTGTTTCACTGTAGCCTTCCCAAAAACCAGACAGTTTTTCCGGTATGTCTGGAAATTTCAATCTGAAGTTAATAGACTGTTTAAACACTGTGTGCCTCATATCACCTACATGGACAGGGTGAAGGAGTCAGCCTATTAGAGCTTGTGTCATTTGCATATACACCATCGAGTCATTGAATCAAACTCTACTTTTAATTCTGAGGCTTTGGTCTCTCCCCATTCAAAGAGATGGTCTGGCCTTGCATGGCTGGAAGGAACCGACTGGCAGCATTGTAAAAATGGTCCACGAGCTTTCCTTTATGTTCTCTGGCCGAGGTTTTTCCTGAGTCTAACTTACCCTGTTTCTATGAGTGCTATCTATTAGTGAGCTCTAACACCACCAATCAGTATCATGAGTATCGTAAGATTCCATGTTCAGATATGGAGCACAAATTCTTTTAAAACAAAAATTTTACACATCATGATTTTGAAATCTGACTGTTTAAGTTCCACCATCTTTAAATATCATGGTGTGTTGTATTACCGTTATTCCCTGGAAGTTTTACTCATATTAGTATTAAAAATGTGTATTATGAACTTTTTTGATGGTTATGATGGGCTGGTTTCCCAACCCTTGAAAACCCACATTCTAACCCCCTACTTCTCTGGCTGTGATTTGCAGGACGTGATGGTGGTGGGTGAGCCCACCTTGATGGGCGGGGAGTTTGGCGATGAGGACGAGCGTCTGATCACGCGGCTGGAGAACACACAGTATGACGCCACCAATGGCCTCGACGACGATGATGACTTCACCAGCTCGCCGGCACTCGGCAACAACAGTCCGTGGGCCAGCAAGCCGCCCACAGGCCAGGACAGCAAACCCGAGAGCACGGCCTCCCAACCCTCTCAGTAAAGAGACACTGCGTCTGTGCTGCCTCTGCATCGTCAGGGTGGCAATATATCTCTCTCCCTCACACTCTTTCACCCTGTTATTCCTTTTTCCCACCCACGAGTGGCCAAAACCTGTGTTGGTTCGCACCTGTAGTTCCGTGGCCTTGTAACGCCAGCCTCCCACAGATCAGAAGACAGAAAGTTTGCTAACTAGTGTTTTGCTCACTAGCATTTAACTAAGTAGCATTTCACTAACTAGCGTTTCGCTAACTAGTGTTTCACTAACTAGCGTTTCGCTAACTAGTGTTTCACTAACTAGCGTTTCGCTAACTAGTGTTTCACTAACTAGCGTTTCGCTAACTAGTGTTTTGCTAAAACTTATCAAGTTGTGCTAAATTGCTAATCTGTACCATTTTAGAATAAGGCTACCTTTATAAACAGTTCAGAAATGGTTTAAAATGAGGGTCCTAGTGGTTATTAATTTGGTCATAAACACCTTAAAGTCATTAATAAACAGTTACGACTCATAAATAAGACGGGACACAGCGACCTGTTGTTAGTGTACACCAGTGAACATACATACTCATATGCCGTTAAGCTCAGATTTTGATGTTTACTGATCTTGCTTCAACTTTTCGATCAGTCTGCATGAACCCTGTCAGCTTCAATACATATTCATATACAATACATGGATGAGCTCATTTTTACCCAGTTTATTAATATGTTATAACTGCTCATTAATACTTTGTGTTTAAGACCTACTAATACACAATAATAACCATTTATATGTCCTTTATAAAAGTAGCCTTTTTCTAAAATGGTCCCTGAAGTTTACCTGAACTTGCCCCTGATTGAGGGCTGCTGTTGATTGCTCACTAGCATTTTGCTCAGTGTTTTCTAGGAGCAATGGCAAGCAGTGGGTGGGTTGCTGACCTTATCATGCCAGCAGATCGAAATATGATCACTATCTGGGTAATAACAAACTTCCGTACTAAAGACTCAAGGCTTCTTGTACATGCACCACAAAGATTGGAGCACTAACCAGCATAAACCAGGATAAACCAGCATGGACCAGCAAGAATTCCATTATGTTCTAAGCTAACTTTTTAAGCAGGGCAGGAACCTCTATGCTACATGCTAACATTGCTAATAAGACAATACTTTATCTGAAGAAGAATTGAAAAAAATATCGACAGTTGGCAAGATGCTAATGTGCTATCCCAAAATTCATGCTGTCAATTTGCTTTATGATTATTATCTTTTATTTCTTGTTAGCAAAGTTAGCATGTTAGCATAACTTCCTTCTAGGACCATTTTTCTACTGATCCGTTCAGTTTATTCCAAGTAGTTTTGATGACCCTGCTGAAAAATACAGCTTGGACCAAAATGTCTTTCATGCTTGTCTAACCACGTTCGGGCCTGGTGCTGGTTTACAAGACCACCCAGCATGGTTATACAGGTTAAACACCATGCCAGCTTTAAAATCACAATACAAATGCTGGTTTTGCTGGTCTGTACTGGGTTTTCTAATAGGGGAATAGTGGTTTTGTAGAAAATAAAGGCTTCTTTGTGGATCTCACACATGTTTGCACCCCGTGTTTACACCATCGTTCCTTAGTTCCAGACTTACAGGTTAATGGGACTGGAAGGGCATTGATTTTGTGGAAATGGAGGCGGATCAACTCAAGTTTAGGCACTGGCACCTAGTCGGTGGGAAAAAAGGCCTGTTTCTTTCCGACCTCAATGATATAATTCTCCTGCCACGATTTCAGTGGCATTGTCCATTTTGTCCAGAGACTGTCTTTGCTTTGGGTATCAGGAAGCTGATCAGACACTAACAGAGAAAGTTAAACAACGGAAACACGTCTACAAAACAACCGGGAAAACGAAGAATGCCATGAGAAGGAGGAACCTGCACTGATGCGCGACCTGTTTTGGGGGACTGAAGCAGCCCAAAGCAGCAGCATATAAACTATAGACGGTCACCAAGGTAGCAATACATCTCCATGGCGACTGCAGTCTCCAGTGGCGCTGGACGGCGGCCAATCATGGACGAGACGGGTGCTGTTGGTTGCCCTCATACCAGAGCCTCCGAACTCCGACAAAACGGCCACCGAGACTGACCTCTTTCACAATTACTCCCTTTTAGGTTCGCTCAGCTTTATGATTATTACCACCGGTGTTTCTTTTCAGTCCTCCTCAGTTTCCTGCATTCTTTATGACACAAAGACGTTCCGAGTCTTTCGCTCACGTTCGGAGGGGGGAGAAGAGATTCTGCAATTGTGTAAAATTTACAGTTGTAATTTTACCAAAACAAAAACAGAATTATTTTGATTTCTGGGTCTAACTGTGTTATTTTTAAGGACGTTGTGAATATTCTGTGATCTCCTTGTACTGTACCAATGAGGTTGGGACTCCAAGGCTGGGTTCTCCGATCGAAGGCACATATTGAACAGCATATTCGTCCAAATTTGACCTCTTGATCCCTTTAACGACCTGTCCCCCGACCGGACTGTAACACGTTCCTGCATGATGTTTTGAAACCTGTAAAGCGTTTTTCTCTTCATTTCCCAGGTTGGAGGCCACGCTGGGTTCAGTTCATCAGTTCTGGAAAGCTGTTAGAGGGGTTGCGACTGTGTAAATAAAGACACCGCCCACTCTGTTGGATCCCGTTGAGGGCCGCTGACCCTGATGTGTAATGGCAGCTGTTTCGATTGGCTTTCAGTTGCCGTTGTTAGAAGACTTGTTATGGACGGCGCTCTCACCGGTGTGAACCGAAATAAGAGGCGTGCTTTAATTAAGTATGAAATGCTTCAGTGTTGGGCCGGTTACCAGTTCGGGATTCATGGTAGTTTGTGCACAAGTGGAGACTTGGTGAAGAATCAAACAATGATGATGATGATGGTGATGATGATGATGATGGTGATGATGATGATGATGATGATGATGATGATGATGGTGATGGTGGTGATGATGGTGATAGTGATGATGATGATGATGATGATGATGATGATGATGATAGTGATGGTGATGATGACAGTGATGGTGATGATGATGATGGTGGTGGTGATGATGATGATGACGGTGATGGTGATGATGATGATGATGGTGATGGTAATGGTGATGATGATGATGACGATGGTGATGATGACGATGGTGATGATGATGATGGTTATGATAATGGTGATGATGATGATGATGATGATGATGATGATGATGATGATGATGGTGATGGTAATGGTGATGATGATGATGACGATGGTGATGATGACGATGGTGATGATGATGGTGATGACAATGATGATGATGATAATGATGATGGTAATGGTAATGGTGATGATGATGGTGATGATGATGGTAATGGTAATGATGATGATGATGATGGTGATGGTAATGGTGATGATGATGATGACGATGATGATGATGACGATGGTGATGATGACGATGGTGATGATGACGATGATGATGATGATGATGATGATGGTAATGGTGATGATGATGGTAATGGTAATGTGATGATGATGATGATGATGATGATAATGATGGTGATGGTAATGGTGATGATGATGGTAATGGTAATGGTAATGGTGATGATGATGATGATGATGATGATAATGATGGTGATGATGAACAGAGTGGTCTGTACACAGCCAACCAAACCATGTATTTTGGGTCCTGTTCCTTTTGTCTTTTACTCGTTTTTACAAATTCCGACTTTTTTTCCCCTTATTAACTTATACCCTGCTGTATTTCCAAGACCAACCTAATGGAAGAGACGGATTCTCCAGGGGTCTTCTCTCCCGAATCTTGTATTACTAGGACTCTGCACTGTTTGTATAATATTTAGCAGAGGTGTTTTTGTGTCATATCCAAAGTCTTGTATGTATGCTTTGCCATTTTGTGTGCCAATAAAAATGTGCTTACAGGACGTATCTGCTGTTTATTCTGCAGTCCTACTGAAGCCTATAGAACAGTGTTTCACAGCCCTGGTCCTGGAGACACCCTGCCCCTGTGGACTCCTTGCTTTAACACACGCTCCCTGCAGCTCTGACAGAGCTTGTAAATGAGTTGATGAGTTGAAGGTGTGTTGGGAACAGGGAAAGCACTAACATGGGCAGGGCAGGGCAGGGGGCTTTCAGGACCAGGATTGAAAAAAAACGCTGTAGAAGTTATTCAGAGCAGTTAGAGGTGAAAGAGAAGATAAGAAGATACCATTTTGTGGCAATTGTGATTTTTCACACAGTGGAATTTGACTTAGTGAACACACACACTAGGGGGCAGTGAGCACACTTACCCGGGGCGGTGGGCAGCCCTATCCACGGGGAGCAGTTGGGGGTTAGGTGCCTTGCTCAAGGGCACCTCAGTCGTTACTGTCAATTGAGGCGACCCTCCAATCACAAGGCTGGTTCTCTAACCTCCAGCCCACGACTGGAGGATCATTTATGGTGGTGATAGGAACCAGACATCCATAGTACAGTATCGATGCCTCCAAAAGCTCCCCCAGTGAAAGTTTTTACACTGAACAGTTATGAATACACTGCCTGATGCCCCGAGACATTACTTGACTATAGTTTTAGGATATGGCTTTGGCCTGAAACATGATTTTTGATGTCCCCAGTCGAAACATACTGACCACTTTCTTTTTTACGATTATTATGATTATTTTATTTTATTTTATTTTATTTTTTCAATATATGATTTAGTGTTTGAATTTGGCCTTCAGGTTTAACTGCATTTTTGGGGCAAATTTCATTCTGTTGTGTTGATTGAGCTCCTGAACTGTTTTAGGCCAAATGAACCCATAAAGGAGAAAACCAGCACCTGGCTATCTTCAGTTCTTCTGCTAAAAAGTCTCTGAAAATAGACATTAGGACTTCCATTGCTCCTATAAACCTTTAACTTTATTCTGTTGGCTAAGTGCAGTGGTGGACAGTAACTAGGTAAATGTAATGAGTTACTGTACTTAAGTAGTTTTCTGTGTATCTGTAGCTGTACTGAAGTATTTCTATTTTGGACGACTTTGTACTTTAACTCCACCGAGTCTAATATCTGACTTATTACTCCACCACACATTATGCACAAGCTGTAGTTCCTTTTGGCTTATGAACATGAAAACACATGAAAACATAACATGTCAGAACGAAGCAAGCTTATTCATGGATTCACTGGCATTGAAATGGACTACATCAAGAAGCACCTGGAGGAAGGCAGGTAAAGCTGGATGGGGTTAGTGAACAGATCAAACATATTGTTCCTGACTTTGTGGGTAAATAGACCATAATACAGAAATATGTATACATGCCCTTGTGACTGGCGAGTGTCCCTGAGTTTATACAAGCATTGTTTCCTTTTATGGTAAATGTGTTTTGGCTAGTTTATGTTTATGAACAGAGACCTACAGATGCAGTACAGTAAAGGAAACTCATTTGTGATCCTGTTTAAAGCAAGTTCTTATTGAACTTTAATTTGTAACTACATTGTAAATAAATCTTAAACTGAAACTTTACTCGTTTGCAAAAAGTTATTACGCAGTTCTAGCTAAGGGAACCTGTTCTCCTACAGTGTTCTGTTCTTATGTTGATTTGAATAGACATCAGAGTCAGACAAATTAATGATTAAAGACTGGTGGACTGAGAGACGCCAAAGTCTCTTCACCCAACATAAGAAGGAGCCTTACTGTGTTTCATTATACTGTACAACCCTGTATTGGTATAGTGACAATAAAGTTGAGTTGAATTAAATTGAATTGTATGAGGTGATGATAGTGATAATAAGACATTAGAGCCGTAATAAATCATGCTACTGTTACTTTTACCGGAGGAGTATTTTACTTGTGTAAAATACTTAAGTAGTGTCTACTTTAAATTCAAGTACATGGCTTGTGTACTTCGTCCACTGCTGCTACTAAGACAATAGGCTTGGTTATCGAATTGGTGGCTAATACGCGTGATCCTTTGTCGCCGTCTGGTGGTCATGACTAGTAAATGCATCCTTATTTGTTCCTATAAATTAGCAGTACCCTAAGAACGCTTTAACGCAGTAATGTTATACAATAAAGTTTTTTTCGTTCGGCTTTTTTTATTCACAATAAAATAAATAAATAAATAAATAAATAGTTAAAATTAAATAAATACAATGCCAGTTTATTTAACGCAATACGCGTCAGTCATTTCTGTTTGTTTATGTCCTCGCGCTGACGTGATGACGTAGCGGTGTTTCTTTTCCTACCCGTATTGGGACAAAGCCCCGCCCTCCTCCACTTGGATTGGCTAGATTTCCAAAGAAAGGCTTGCTTGCCCATCCGAACGCAGAAGTCTGGATAATTTCAGCCAATCGTAGTGTAGAAAGGCGTGACCTGTATGAATACAGGTGGAGAAAGAAAATCGCGCATGTGGTCCGCCAAGCAAGTGAAGATGGCGGACTTGTCAAGGGTCGGGTTGGCTGAGGAGAAAGATTTAGAAGATGACACCCGGAGCCGCACGACGTGTCCGTGGAATAACACGGTGAGGGCTCGTAAGACCGTGCCGGCGACAGAAGCAGCGGAAACATTGGGTTTTTATGACCGACCGCCGGAGAAAAAGGAAGAGCGGGAGAACTCAGGTGAGTGTCAGGTAATGATAACGGCTAACGGCGTTTATTAACGTCACTGACAGAACAGCGCTAGTTATCCAGCTAACTTGTCCGACTTCGCTTTCTTGTGTCATTGCAGCTCAAAAAATAGGTTATAACCAGTTTCTCCCATATTCTGTACTCTGCTGCCTGCAGGGAAGTCACACCGCTGCAAAACGAGTTGGCTTCCTATTCGCCAGCTTCTTGTTGGAATTGTTCGTTCCACCTTAAATGCTGCAGCAGTTACATTCAGGCGCTGGAATGTACCAGTTACCTGCTGTACCGTTTAAGGTGGAACTTGGAAATTCGACTAAGAAGCTGACCTCAGCTTGGCTGTATTGAAACAGTTTCTGGAAGGTGGTCGCCATTAAATAAAACCCTCAACACATGTGCTAAACGTCTTCGCTGGTATTTTGACAGATAAGTGTCCGCTGAGTTAAGTGTCATAAATGCAACTTAGCCAACTAGCTAGCTGAGCTAGCTGTAGCTCCATCATTTGACAGATGAGCCTGTGAATCTCCACTGAGGCTTCACAGTGTGAAAGTCGAAAGGGTTGCTTTAAAGTGTAGAGATCATGACCAACATTTGTTATTAATGTCCCTTAAACTTGTCAGCTTATGTGGAAGTTAGCTAATATTGCTAAGTAGGTATGCCAAGGCAACCTAAGCTAGCTTGCTAGTGCTAGCTACTGTATATGTTGGCTGACGGTCGTGCCAGCTCAGCACCTGTTAATCTAACACTGACACATACATATTATTGTCAAGTATCACGTTTTATAGAAGCTAATAATATGATATTTGGCGACCTAAAATTAAAGAGTGTGTTGACAGTAATATTACTAGCTTACTGATTAACCATAGACTCATGTTTACGTCATGAGTACCTACAGTGGACACCCTATCAGAGTTCTGTTAAAGCTGGGGATCCAGAACTAATGGTCTTGTGGCTGAATGCAATCAAATCCTGACAGCAGTGTAAAGCTTTTCCTGATGAGTAGAGACTTTAAATGTTGCATAAGCAGCTGTCTACAAAGCTGTAGACATGTATGGTCAGCTTTCTGGACATGGATTAAACCTTGTCTTTACTAAATTGCTATGCTAATTTGAATTCTTTTTAGTCTAGAGTTAGGCTTAATCTAAATCTGAGAAACTGGCCCATAGTGTGTGTTAAGAGCAAGAGCAAGATTGAGAAAGAGGACACAGCAGTTTGAAATAATTTCCAAAAGCATAATGGAATGGAAGGTCTTCACTGTGCAGCAGCAGGCAAAGTTTATTGACCATATTTCACAGAGAATAAAAGTTTGAGGGAAACAGTCTACACGCTGAACAGTAAATGCTGTTAAACTAAAGTCAAATTAAACTACAGTAGCCTGTACTTCCCTGTGTTAAGCAGCTGGTATGTTAGCCAAGCCACGTTTTACATATTCAGTTTACATTATTATGTCCACTTCCTACTTTCAACATGGGGCAGCACGTAGCTCATGAAGGAAGTCCTGTTTTTGTGGCATTCTCTGGGCCCACTCATCCATTTCGAAGCGTATGAATTCATCCTTGCAGATCGCATACACCCATACATGCTGTTTGTCTTCCCTGGGGTGGATGGGATCTTCCAGCAACACGATTCAACTGTGTCACACGGCTTGAAATGTCCTACATTGGTTGGAAGGGCATGACCAAGACTTCCAAGTACTACTCTGTACCCCTAATTCCCCAGACTTGAACCCAATTGAACATCTGTGGGACCATCTCCATCGTCGTGTTCGCCCTATGGATCCACCCCCATGCACCCTCCAGCAGCAGTGGGATGGTACTACAAGTGAGCATGGCTTCTGATACCTGTGGCAACCTCCCAGCCCATCTAGCTGCTGTCTGTGCTGCACATGGTGGCTACTCTGCATTTTAGCAGGTGGTTATAACAATGTGACTTGACTGTGCACTATGCTGTCTGGCCAAAAAAGGTTCAGCTTGCAATAGTGCTTTTTTATTTTTTATCCCAACTGATTCCCAAACAACCATGTGGGATGACATATTCCATGTGTACACCTAGAATGATGGCAGCAAAAGATCAACTTTGTTTATCTTAAATTATGAAGTAGAGGTCCAGAGAGCAGGAGGAATCATTTTCACAAGTGAGTTGGCCACCACAGAGTCCTGGTCTCGACCCCTTCATAAAACTTTGGGATTTGCTGGAGAAGACTTTTTACAAAGTGGCTCCACTCTCCCATTGTTAATACAAGATTTCAGCCACACATGAAATTAACTCTGTACGTGAATAAATGGTGTGGCGTTGCATAAGGTTTTCAAAACTAGGTTATGGTGAATGGACACCGTAATCAAAGTCTAAGGCCGAGCAGTGTACTTGAAGTAATGATAGTGAATGCTGCTGACGTAATAAAGGCCAGTGTTTACCTACTGGTAAATAACAGTATTCATTTGATCCTTGTTGCATCAAGTTAACCTGATTATGCCGGCATAGGCAGTATATACTTTTAATAGAAGTGGTCTTTTTAGAATATATATGATTCTACAAATTCTCAACCCTTTAGAAGGAGTTTCTTTGTATGTTACTTTATTGAACCAGTTCAGAAGGAAAGCTGCTTGACATATTTAGTGTCAGTTATTTACCTAGTTGTCTCTGTCGGCTGTATGACTTATTGGAATCTATTTATGCACTAAGTAGAACTTTGTTGCTGATACTATCATCGTGTTGTAGCTGTCATACCAGATGAGGAAGTCTTCAAGTCAAAAAGTGTCTTGCTTGGATCACATAGTGGAAATCAGCGTGAAGTGTTGCTTCACCTCACACTCTCCTCTCTTCCTCTGGAAAGCAGTCAAGACTGTTTTAGCTAATGCCTAATGAAGATGATCTAAATACAGATGCTTTACTCTCACCTGTTTGTGAATGCAAGCATCCACAGTCATTCCACAACAAGCACCTTATTTTCTTCACAGATTCATAGTTGGTGAAGATAGCCAGATCATATTTGTCCTTAGCTAACTTATAAATGGCAGTAACAGGGCGATTGTATTAGCTGGGACACCATCACAACCTTTCCCTTGACTCT
The DNA here is from genome assembly GCA_024036415.1 of Prochilodus magdalenae. Taxonomy (NCBI): domain Eukaryota; kingdom Metazoa; phylum Chordata; class Actinopteri; order Characiformes; family Prochilodontidae; genus Prochilodus; species Prochilodus magdalenae. The sequence goes on from JAMWET010004433.1 coordinate 540,308, forward strand.
TCTTCTGGCCACATATTGAGGCTACTTACAGACACAGTTTCTATTTTTTTAATCACCTTCTACTTTGTTCTACTTTTGGAGTATACAGTGCACACATTTCTTGTGAAGCTTGACTCTGAAAGTGGCAATGCAGGATGGCGATGGCACTCAGTGTTGTATGTACAGTACCATGCAAAAGCCAGAGACCATGATTTATTTATATGAGTTCCATTCAAAATGGTTATTTAAAAATTCATTTTTCAGACATAGCTCATAATAACATAATAACCAAAATAAAGAAATTCTGGTGGGAAATGAACGTCATAGTATTATTTTGAATCAGCCTAGATCAACAAACTCAACAAACTGGATCACCCATGAGGCATTGTGTTGTATTGAAACACAAATCAGCATAAATAAACAATCTAAAAAAAGGTTAGTGGACTGAGCTTAGAAGGGCACATTGCCTGACTTCAGCTGTGTAGCCTTACTATTGAATGTTATACAGGGATTGTCACTGTTTTGCTGGTGAGATGTATGTGTGCGGACCTATTTATGTGTGAAATGTACTCTGAAAGTGGCATTGCAACTGCTCTGAATTGGTAATGAATTGGAAATACTCTGTTATTTTTTGGTCTCAGGTCAGGATACTGAATGCTGTGCGTACAAATGGTACTACATGCTGTGTGTACAGTACCATGCAAAAGCCGGAGACCATGATTCATTTATTTATTTATTTACTTATTATAGTTATTTAAAAAAGAAAGAAAGAAAGAAATATTCATTTTTCAGACTATGTAGCCACTTATTCTTCTATTTCATTAGTGCTGGTTAACATGAGTAGGAGTATTGTTTAGTGGATTGGTAGCTGTAACAGTAATGCTATTATAAATTGCCTGTTAATTTTGTGCTGTATGTACTGAATTCCCTTGTCTTCCACATAAGCAGAGGATGCAAACGAGCCGTCCTTGCTGAGGTTTATGTGTGCAGAGCTGACCAGGGGCTACTTCCTGGAGCACAACGAGGCAAAATACACAGAGAGGAGAGAAAGAGTCTACACATGCATGAGGATCCCCAAGGAGCTGGAGGAGGTGGGCTGCACACACACACACACGCAGTGTTCTGTCTTTTTTAAGAGAAGCCAATGTTGCACATCCACACACACTTACACTTTTTGTTTCCTTGTGTTTCTACATCTCTCACAACAACAAATCATTACTCTCTAGTCCCCGTTCATTCTGTGGTCTGAGAGAACACACAGTATACGCAGCCTAGCGATGTAGTTATTGCAAAGGTTCAGATAAGGCCGGTCAACGTAATCACTTCTTCAGTGACCTAAACATTGAACAGCAGCTTATGTTTGCATTTTGAGAGCTTTACAAGCACGTTTCTAGAAAATATGCAGGCAGTAGAAAGTGTGACAGATGGAGAAACACCATATGGACATTGGCCCTTTTACAGATAGGATAAAGATAGGGGTGTAATGATTCACTCAGTTTGGAATTCAGATGGATATTACACTCTGGTGTTGTAGTTTCTTTAGTTGCTTGCCCAGAAGGATGGAGTCAGGAGACTGAAGGCTGGAGATGTTGGAGTAGTTTATTTCAAGGCGATCGCAGTTCACTCCTCTCTTGTCCTTAGCCAGGCCAGTTCAGTGCAGTCTGAACTCAACCCAACTCAGTCCGACCTCAGTCCAACTCAGTCTACCAAGCCCAACTCAGTCTGAAGAGAGACCCTTGTCACACAGGTTTTATACACTGTTTAACCACCCCCTAAAGATAACAGAAAGAGGGTGTGATCTTATCTAGGACCAACAAATGGTCTCCAAGTGGTGTTTGACCTATGACCTGTACAACCCCGAGAACAGCAATATCCCAGGGACTCCGTCCTGTCGTAAATGCATACAGTTCTATTCTGGTGATGCAATTGTTACCACATGGTAAAATGTATACACACTTGTATACATACAAACTTATACAAAAAACACTAATTATACAACAGTGTCATCAATCGATAAGTTTTGTGATGCAGTAAAACACAAATTGCTGGATGCTAACATGTTAACTGTTCCATCTCCAGTTTAATAAAGCATTCACATTGATAGAAGCTTAATAATTGTAATAATGCAGTAGCCACAAGGTAATGCACCTTTACAAAGAATGTGTCTTTCCCCCTGCTCTTGGTTTGGGGAAAGGAGCAAGTAGATCTGATGTTCAGTTTTATTATAGGGCATACAGTGAAATCAGGAGGAAAAGCAATACTGTATTTACTCCCATCTAAGTGTATTATTTCGTCTGAAGCTTTTACTGAGCAATACAGTACCATACGCTCTTATACAATCTTATTTAAAGCTTTAGTAAAGCAGCCTGTAAACATTTGGTGGCTCAAATGTGTTTGCTGTCTTTACCACTAGGTGGAGAACCTGAGCCATGAGGTGATTTAACTTGATATAGGCTGATTCTGATTCCCTTTTACTCTTGACCAGTATGTTGGTAATAATGCTATAGTGTGTGCCCATAAGGCAGCAAAGACAATAGTGCGATATTTATTTGTTACCCACAGTCTGTAGACTTATTCAATACGCTAACATCAACTACACAAGCTGATTACATGTTTTGAAATATTAGTAAACCAATTATTTTTGGTCTAAAAGAAGCTTTTAAAAGCGATTTGTGTGGACCTAGTTGTCTTAATACTGCAACACATCATCTTTTCCAGGGTCCTTTAGGGATGTGTGAGCTGGACAAATTGGCATACACTTTTTGAAGTACCTTTGATGACTAGAAACACAGATCAAGCACCTTTTACTTGAGGGCCGGATGAGTAAATTGAAAAGTCATGTGGATCCAGATGATGGTCAGCTTTGCAAAAGTATTTAGTGAGCTCATAGGCTACATATCAAAAAATCAAAACCAAAATCAAGAAATTCTGGTAGGAAATGAACGTTGTGTGTTATTTTGAATCAGCCTATATCAACTAACTGTAGTTAGTGGATCACCCATGAGGCACTGTGTTGAATTGAAACACATGTCAGCATAAATAAACAATTTTAAAGTTAGTGGATTGAGCTGAGAAGGGAATATCAGCCCACTTCAGTTGTGTAGCTCTACTATTAGGTGTTGTTATGCAAGGAATGTTTTGATGGTGAGATAATGTAGGTGTGCGGTCTGATTTACGGTTTCCTGATTTTGCGGTTTGTGTTAATGTTAAACACTCGCGCATACGCTGCAAATGTCCTTTACTATACTGGTCTCACACTCACAGGGCCTGTGTTTGTCCCTGAGTGAAAGAGTTAGTGTATGATGAGAGCTGAGGTATGTGCGCACAAAGATTCGTCTGTGACCTTAAAGACGTTCTGCCCCACAGCACCTGAAAAACTCAGGCTAAGACGAGCAAAAGCTCACTGCTCACCCAGGAGCAGTCAGACGCTTACTATTGGCTTTGCAGGGGCCTTGAAAAGGCAGGGCTGGCCAGTTCACCTCATAATGAAAAGATAGTTCAGACCAGCATAGGCGCATAACTTTACCCCTGACATGTACACCAGGAAGTACAATCAGTTCAGCCAATACTAGGGTTATTAGGAGCTACATTTCTTTATGTTTGATTCGATCAGAATGGGCATCATTCACTGTTTTGTGGTTGAACAGGTATGGCTTGTGTATGACTTCTTATAATTTGATCTTTTTTGTTATTTTATCTTTTAGCGGACATTAACTTGTTTAACATGATTATCTATTGCCGGGTTTTATTTTTGATTGATTTTTTATTTCTTATTAATCTAATCTAATCTTCTGGAATGTAATCCCAGTTTTTGAAGCTTCATCATATAAATGTTTTCTTAAGGACAAGACTGTACTTCTCTTCACTTAAAGACTAAAACAAGCACGCCTTAAGACACTAAGGGCCTTAAGTTTGTGTGCCTAGCTCAAGTGCTTACATCACACCTCACTCTGCATCACTAGTGTCTAGGGAAATGGAGGATATTCAAATATTTACTAATTAGCTATTCGTTTATTTATTGGATTTTTTTATCTTTTAGGTATGAGATTAGTCAGATCCAGTACATAGGTTAAAATCTTCAGAGAATTATGTGTTTAGAAATGTAGCGCTATCATATTTTAGTTTGAAGTGTACATGCTTCTATCTGTCACTCATGTGTCGCACTGTAGTATTCCTAATATATAGAATTACCAAAGGTAAATCTGGGGGCTATTGTGTGAAGCACGTTCAACTAAGACAAGATTTCTGATAAAGTTTCAGGCTCCCAAAACCTAACAAATGCATCCTTGATGAACTGGTTTTAAGACATCTGTTAACAACTTTCTTTGTTAGCCCAGGCTTAGATACTCAAGCTGTGATAATCCGTGTGTGTGCACATGAAAGCGTGATGTTTATGAAAAACAGACAGTCACAAGTTCTAACAGAATAATTTGACTGTGTAGTTTTTTTTAACCTGCGGTTTCTTGAAATTCTGTTGCAAACATCATTCAGAGATGTGAATTCATTAATTGTAGGAAACGAGGCACTCTATAACACAAATATAGCCATTTTATTTTCTATCCAGAATGACCAGTGAACTCACCCATGTTGCCACCCATTTCCACCCAAAATCCATTTTTTTGTTTCACGTAACGTAATTCTAAAATAATGTCTCTAGTATCAGGAAACGTATTCGCGACCATTTCAGATTTCTTTTTGTGGAAGCTTTTAGAGGCAATGAATTCATCAAGTGTCATTTCACCAATACTGTGAACAATTCTGACTCTGTAAGTTTCTTTGGAGTCGAGCATTTCAAGTCAAGTCGCTTTAAATGATTTTGTTTTCATCTTAATGATTTGGATGGATGTTGGAATTCCCCTTTAACCTGCATTAAAGCAGGTTAGGCATGCAGCACAACTGTTAGTGTGCCCAGTTAATGTGACCCACAGTATGACACTGAAAATCCAAGTTTACACCATACTTTAAATTTGCCTGACTAGACAAGTAATAAAGCTTTGTGAAACAGACCAGAGTTTCTACTCCACATCCTGCAGCTAATACCTTTAAAAGAAACCGTCTTCACTCTTGTTCACGCTTGTTGTGATGTTCTCTCATGCAGCTGATGATGTTTGGCATCTTCTTATGCCTGGATGCTTTCCTCTATGTGTTCACTTTGCTGCCCCTCCGAACCCTGCTGGCCTTCCTGAGATTGCTGACCATACCCTGCTGTGGCCTCAGGTAGCACATGCATACACAGACAAACTCCAGTTCTTTCTCAAACACAGATGCATGTAGCAGTTTTCATATCTGTATCTGCGCTCTTTTCTGAGCTTGGGAAATTAAAGACAGTGGTTTGGCCATTTTCTGTTAGCCCCAAATGTAATATATCAGCCAGGACATGATGTCCAGGGTTTGCTTCTTTATGGTTTGCAGGCTAATATAGCTAACATGCCATGAAAGCTTGTATCATCACTATTTACTTCTGGTAAACAGGAAGTCAGAATTATCATACACTCGCTTTAACATGTGTTAAAGCAATGTTATCTTTAAAATGAACAACAGTATATACTAAATTATTTTTCTGGATGGGTGCTGCTGCAATTTTAGCCATTCATTGTTGTTCTGTACTTTTTCTAGGAATCAGTATGGCATACAGTATAGGAAATAAATAAGAAAGTTTGTGTAAGGTTACTATAGCAACTGTGCAATAAAAGTGTTTGATGATTAAGACATACAGTTTATCCAATGTTAACTTGTGGCCACAAACTTCCACTACTTGTTAGCAACATTAGCCTTAAATCTTGGCTGGTCTATTACATTTGGGCTAAGGGTCAAATGATGGTATTACAAGTCCTTGATATTTAAGAGGAATGTTTTCCAGAACTTCTTTTACCAAATGAATCCTCTCTCACAGTTATTTAAATAAGTAGTTATGTGCATAAAAGCTCTAATGTCTTGTTTTCCCTTGCTACGCCCCCATCCCTTTCAGGGCACATGTGTGCCCATACTGCAGAAGGAGCAGGTAGGCTGTTTTAACCCACCAGTGGTAACCCACAGTTCCTCCCATTTGCCATGCTGTGACTGACCCATGTGTTTGCTAGTGTCTTGTGCTTCAGCATCTTTCAACTTCACATTGTAATAAAATTTGTCTGTAATGTAGAAAAGTAAATAGTCATTATGGCCCACTTTGATTGGAACTGGCAAACAAGTTTATTGATCTGCAGGACATAAAGTACCAGGCTTCAGAAACAATACTCCGTGTTGTGTTTGATGCAACCTATGAGCAAGCAGCTGTGAGAAAATAAACCCACAGTAACTTAACAGTAAAGATGAAGTGCATTGGTATACAATGCATGTAGCAATCATGTTGCACACCATGCTACACAATTCTACATCAGTAAGAGCCTAAAGGGGACTTTGACAGATGTTTCTATTTTTTAGCATAATTCAGTCATTGAAATGTAAAGACACAATTTTTACATAGAGGACTTCACTGTGTAGAGGTGTGTTATATAGACACTTGCCATCTTGTATTTTTAGATATCCTTGTGTACTGTTTGGCCTACATGTACCTTCCTACCATAAACAGACCAAAACATCTTACATTTACAGAATTTCGCTGACGCTCTTACACAGAGCGACTTCCAAAGTTATTCATATAACAGGTAGGGCAATGTAGTGTAAGGACTCTTATTAGTGTAGCCCAGCATAGTCACACAGACCAGGAATCGGACCCCTGTCTGCCACATGGGGTGGTAGCTCACTGATGTGTAATGGTGTTATCCGCTGAGCCACACCAACCACCAAACCACATCTTAGTCCTAAACCCATGGCTTCACGTCATGGTTTTTATATGTCATGTTAATGATGGTAAATTCTTTGGGCACCATGCTGCCTTACAACATCCTGTATGTAGCTCTTTGCCATTAAAACCTGAGAACTTGAGATGTCTGGTTCCAATTACCATCAGTGTAGACAATTAAATTCTACAGTAATCTTAATGCACTGGTGGAAGTTTAAGTCTGCACTTGTGATTTTCAATAACTTCGACTCATCTCGCCTTTAAGCTTCAGTCATTGACAGGTTTTTCTTTAGAAGTGACACTTTTTTCAGCCTTTTGTGATTTGGTAATTGAAGCATATGCTTATTGCATTTTTTTGTGGGTACAGTTACAAGCATAATTACAAAAAGAAGGTCAGTTTTGTAATGTACAGTACATTTGTGGCCGTCACACAGACTTCTCTAAAACAGAAATTGTTAGGCAATGGCTGCCTTCTAAACTGTCTGTATTCTGTGTGTGTAGTATTTGGCTGTTTAAAAGAATCAGGTGTCATACAAATGCACAGTCTTATCAAAGGCCCTATACAGCATAATCTACACTGTATGTCCAAAAGTTAGACACCTCTCTTCATTTGTTTTCTGAATTTAAGTGTATTAATAGGTCATTAATCACCCAGTGACACCCAGTACTGTTATTTTAAGTCAGGTTAGGTAAAGATGTTAGGTTCTGGATTACATATGCCAGTCTAGCCCTTCCTAAAGTTATTAACAGGCGGTCCATCACTCCAGAGAACACAGTTCCACCTTTGCCTAGTCCAGTGCTGGGTGCCTTTAGAATCGGGTATTTATTATTCGCCACATGCTTTACTCCATATTTAAGATGGCACAGTCTTGAATCTATCTTGTGAGAAGTTTTATCTTGTGATCAGACTACACCAGTTTGATACGTGTTACCTGAAGTGAGAATAAGAGCCAGTTTTAATTTTCACGTCAGATGCCAGGGGCTAATTCCTCGGCTTTGCAATCTCGGCTCCCTAAATAGCAGTGAAACGAAGCTTGTGTTCTCTTCTCCTCAGTGTGACAAATTTTGAATCTCTAAATCAAGTGAAGCTAGGTCAGTGCTGATACAGTTTCAAACCCCTTTGTTTTCTCTCCGTCTTTCCTGGCTGCCCTTTGAGAGTACAGAGGGTTTTGACACCATGTATGCATGTGTATCATGTTTTGTGCTGTTTTCCATGTACCATGTACTTGTTCTGAAAAACAAGTATTGTAGTCATACCACCGCATCCACAAAGACCCATAACTGTTGCTGTTTAATAAATCTGCAAGAGCATGGAATATACTGTATTCTGTATACATTGGAAAGAAAAGGTTTGTGAACCTTTTGGAATTACAATTTATTTTGTATGAAGTCAGAATGTGGTCTGGTCTTAACCTTGGTAACAATAAAGAACAAGCACTGTCTGTTTAAACCAATAACACAAAAATAATGTATTGGTCTTGACCATATATACATATATATTGAATACATCGTTCAACCATTCCTAGTGTAGGTTAAAAAGCTATGTGGACCCCTAGGCTGATGACTTCAACAAGAGATAATTGGAGTCAGGAGCTAGCAAATGTGGAGTCTAACCGATTAAATGAGATTGGAGGTTTGGTTGAGTGCTGCTTTAACTTACAAGAAACATTTTAAACAAACAGGGTTTGCTGTTTACAAGAAGCTTCTGCTGATTGAATGATGCCTCACAAAACAGGAGAATTCCACAGACCTAAGAGCAGTCATTGTTTATTTGCAAAAATCTGCAGAGTCTAGATATTCATCGAATAATGTTTAGACAAATCAGTTCTGTAACTGTCTTCTGCCACTAGAAATAAGCTCCCAGCCAAGGTCACTCCCAAGGCACAGCACAGAATGCTCCATAATGCTAGAGGATCAGCTAAAGATTTGAAGAAATCATTGGAACTAGTTATCATCTGGTCTTACATGCACCATAAAAACAATATTTAACAGACAAGGTGTCGGGACAACATGGAGGTTTTGACAGTTATAAAATACAATGTTTAATTTAAAGTGCACAGTCAAGACATAAACGATTATAACTGTTTATCTGTCACTACCATTAACACATTGTGTTTGTCTAGAATTGTGATTTTTAAAGACCATTTAATGTGGGAAAACTAATTCCAAAGGGTTTACATACTTTTACTTGTCACTGTACTGGTGTCATTCTGCATTGCACGTTGCCTATTTAAAGTACTATGTATGTGTATTTTCTCAGTGTTTCTAGATTCCTGCAGCCAGCTCAGGTGTGTGACCTACTGAAAGGTCTGATCATGGTGCTCTGCTATTTCATGATGCATTATGTGGATTACGCCATGATGTACCATTTAATCCGGGGGCAATCCGTCATCAAACTCTACATCATCTACAACATGTTGGAGGTATGCACCACGTAAAGTGTAGACTACGGTATCTACAACTTGCTGGAGGTTAAAGGCTGTGTTTGTATGGCAGAGTGAAGCATTCGAGTCAAATAATATGGGCCTGAAAACCACTTTAAGCTGATCTAGGGTAATTTTTTTTTACCTACATGCAAACAACAAAGCTGATTCTGAATCTGAGCCACAGTTATATGTTTTTGCTGAACATTGGAGAATAGCAGGAAGCTGGTGTGTTGGAGCTGTAAAGGGCCAAAAAGACTGAAATGTCACTGAACACCATTAAATTTTCTACCGAAAGTATATATTGTTGAATATAACTGAACACTGCTGTATGTTCTATAGACAGAGTGTCTTGTTAAAGTGGAAGATGAAATGACTAGCATTTAATATGTTTTAGTGTTGTTCAAATATTCATTTACACCTAAATAGCTGAACCAATTTCAGGAACTTTCTGTACATTCTGTAAAACTCTCTTATTTTAATTTGCACAGGAAAATAATTTCAGTACATAATGAAGCTACTTTCTATTTTAACATATCATTCCCTGGAGGTTTTATTTTTTTTAATCAGATTAAACTTAAGTTTCACACAAGCTGACAAAAGGCAGCCCAAGGGTTAGCACTGGCTTAAAGTAGACTCTGGCCATGCACACCGGGAGCTGCTGTCATCAGATCAAGCATGGCTGTTTTTGTTGGTCACGGAAAGCAGCATGTCTGCGTTAATGGAAGTAGACAAGCGCACTTAATATCTGACCTGCAGTGAAGAAACATTTCCTCAGATGAAAGCAGTAGGAGTGGATAGTTTTGGCAAAGCACAACAACTTTGGCTTCCAGAGAATTTGTCGGAGGAATATCGGTAACACTCAGTGGGATGTTTGTAGTAGGTAGCAGCAGGCAGTCATCAGTGACAGACATGATTTATTCCCCGCATATTATTTGGAAAAGACAGCTTCTGTTGAGATACTGATGTATATTAAAGGTTTCCTTATCTGCAAGGAAACAGCTGCACTTGTTGCATTCCATGATGTAATAACGTACGTCACTAACCTCTCCGACTTGCACACGGATTTTCTAGCGTTTAGTTTATTTATTTAATATTGTTATGCATGTATTAGAGATTGACATTTAGATATTAACAGTTTTTATGAAAGTCATATATATATATATATATATATATATATATATATATATATATATATATATATATATATATATATATATATATATATATATATATATATATATATTTCTGAAATTAATGGCCCTTTATAGCCATTAAGTATGCATTATGAACATTTTGACACCCTGCATACTCATGTGTACTCAAACACACAGAGCTGATTTGTTATTATCGGTTTAGCCTATCATTAGTGAGCATATGAAATACACATCTATTTATACATGTAAAGGTGACTGGTACTTTTTCAGATACACAATATGTCACAATATTTAATCTTTCACATTTACACTTATCATCTTAACATGATAATGTTCATCTTAGCATCTTAATGTTAATAATAAGTATGACTATAAAGCTTTTTTTTATATATGTAAATATGAATTGGTATGCTTATGATACTGTATAAATGCATTATAACATGTTATATCTTTGTTCATAAATCCCTATATACATGGTATGCTTTAGTGTTATTCCACTAAATTGCCTTGCATTCTCAATATTAAAAAAATATCTTCATACGCCTGCAATGATATGGTAATAGCTTAATTTAGAAGTGTGTTTGAGATACAAGTTTTGTCTTTTTTTATTTACAGGTGGCAGACCGTCTTTTCTCATCCTTTGGCCAGGATATTCTGGATGCCCTGTACTGGACCGCTACAGAGCCAAAGTCCAGGAAAAGAGCCCACATAGGAGTCATCCCTCATTTCATCATGGCAGTCTTCTATGTCTGTATCCTTTACATTTGCCCTTTAATCAGCTTTGTTCATCCTGGAACTCTTGTAGGTAAATGACCCATATAAGTCATTGGTCATATTTGGTGCAGTTCATCATGTATTTACTCATTTTAAAAGACGTAATGATTGTATTGACTCGTATGTCATGTTTTATTCTATTAGTGTCACCCAGGGGAACAATAATGCATACCGAATTCTTATTTACGTTGATTTCATGCCGAAGTAACTTGTTTTCCTGAACATACATCTAACTCAGTTCTGCATGCCATCCTCATCATGGTGCAGGCGTCCACACTGAATGTGGCTTTTAACTCCCACAACAAGTCTTTGCTCACCATCATGATGTCTAACAATGTAAGGACAACTCGTAAAGCACTTTGACTTTTAAATATATATAAGGACACCTTTTTTTTTTTTTTGCTCATAAAGCAAAAAAAATGCATTGAATGTACTGACGTACAGTATATGAAATTACAAATCTTACAAAAATTTTTTTTTGAAAAGTTGGAACAAGAAATGTTCATTCTCTGCATTACAAAGAAAATGATTTTTTATGTTTTTATTGACCATTTTATGTAACAAATATAAACAAATTTAGAAAATACGCCTGCAACACAATTGAAAAAATTGGAGATAGAGGCATGAGGCAATCAGCTGCTTAGTAGTTCCATGTTCATTGAATCTCTTCTTCATGATGTGCCATACACTTTCAATAGAAAACAGAACTGGACTGCAGGCCGACCAGTCAAGCACACACACACTCTGGGTCTATAAAGTGTCACTGTTGTAGCATGTGCACACTAAGGCCTGGAACTGTCCTAAAATGGCCTTTCCAGGAAAAAAAAGACGTTGTGTTGATTTCACCACACGTCTCTCTGATATCCCAGTATATACGTCTTCATCAATAGTAAATTCACACATATGCAGCTGACCCATACTGTGGCCATGTTGAAACGTGGACGGATCTGCCCACAACCCATGTTTTCCCTGTCTTTCAGACTATCGCTGCATAAATGCAGTTCTTCAAGCGAAAACCTTTTTCCCAAACTACTCCTGAGCCTATGTGGCTATATACACAGTATTATGTCGGTTTCTTCAGTATTAACACTGGTTTCTGTCCTTGACCACTCCAGTTTTCCTCAAGCTTTTTGCTGTATAATTTTGGTGGATGTGAAGAATCTAAATTCTTTGCAGTCTTGCGAGAACTGTTTGACAATTCTCTCATTAAGTTTGCCACAAAGTAGTGAACCATGACCCAACTTTGTTTGCAAAGATTGAGCCCTTGGTGGAGCTCCTTATATATCCAGGCATGATGCCCATACCTGTTCAGTTAACCTGCTTATTGTGTAACTTTAATACATATATTGTTTATATTTACAAAAATGCAACATAGTTGGTTAACCAAACCCTTGAAAAGTAATTTCTTCGTACTTTTTGTTCTGTTCACAGCGAAGTTTGTTGACATATGCATGTGTGTTCTCTCTCATTTGTCACAGTTTGTGGAGATAAAAGGAAGCGTCTTTAAAAAGTTTGAGAAGAATAATCTCTTTCAGATGTCTAATAGCGGTAAGTCAACTCGAGCTGCTTCTCGGTTGCTATAGTGTCTACTTTAACAAACGCCATGCTATAATCTCATTTCAGAAGCGATGTTCCTTTCAAATGTCCAAAGTAAGTTGAATCTGTGAGGCTATCTGTCACCTCAGCAGCCAACAGCTTCTTTGATATCAGACGAGGTAAAGCTGTGATCCTGCCTTTAGTATGGAGACCCTTTTGAAATGCTAATCAGAGCTTTCAGGCTTTTCCTGATAACACACACGGAGGTGCTGACAGGCTGTACAGCCTGAATGCCTGTCTTCTGTGGCTCCCGGCTCCCGGTCTCAATCTTTTTCAGTCCCTTCCCTGAATGAGAGGCACATATGAGATGTGCTGTAATCAGCGCCTATTCTTCCTCCCTGCAATTTAGCTCTCACTCTCACGCTTCTTACCCTCAGAGGCTACACAACAGGGTGGGTCTTTGTCCATTTTTACCGGCAGCCTGTAACAAGTCCTCCCGGCCCCCATTCAGAAATGGTTCTTTCAGAAAACGTACATGTGAAACAAGAATTATTCTCCTTTGTCATGAACAGAGAGCCTTGTTTGTGAGTCCTAATGTTGTTTTCATGCCCCGCATGTGTTTTTGTTTGGATGGGTTTGAATTTGAGGATGCTGTGAGGTGCTGATGCTGGATTGTTACTGTTCTCTCTGGCCTGCAGACATTAAGGAGCGCTTCACTAACTACATTTTGCTGCTGATCGTGTGTCTAAGAAACATGGAGCAGTTCTCCTGGAACCCAGGTCTGGCCTCTACAAGCCTTAAGACTAGCCTCTCAAACCCAGACCTACACTACTAAGGCCTACACTACCAGTCAAAAGGAAACACATTACTGAATGTTCGTTAACTGAATTGGCAAATTATCTACAAATTTAGATTTTTTTCAGACTTTCTTCAGTCGTGCTTATCATTAAGCTGCTTGTGAGAATACAAGATCGTGCAAACACCTTGGTTATTGCGTAATACCATATAGTTTTCATTATATAGTTTTGATGTATTTACTGTGAAAGTATGAAAACGTTTGACTGCCAGTGTGGACTAATCCCTAGGCATGCCTAATGCTTTTAGAATTTGGTCAGGACTACCTAAGTCTGCAATTGGGGAAACTGGCAACCTAATATCTTAATAGTTTGCATACACCTACTCATGAGCATTTCCTTATTGTTTTTAAATGTAGGCACACTGGTGAAGAAATGAATAACCTGCCTGAGCACTGACCATGCAAATGTTAAACAGATTATTAACAGGTTATATGATTCTAATTATGCAGCTTTGTACACTCTTGCTATTCTCTTATGCAGCTTCATTTTGTTTTTGTTTTTGAGTAATATATGTATTTAGTCATGGACATTACTTTAAGACAACAAATTTAAGAAATATAGAAACATTAGAACAACTTAGAAGCATTACATTTGAATCAGGTGTGTCCCAACTTTTGTCTGGCACTGTACGCATGTGTTAAAATATTGCATCTTGTTTGAATGGTGTTGATCATTTTGTTGTGATTTGTCTAAGTTACTACCCTGGTTCCTACCCCTAAAGTAATGTTGGTGTTGGTTTTAGATCACTTATGGGTACTGTTGCCAGATGTCGTCATGGTGGTGGCCTCTGAAATTGCGGTGGATGTTGTGAAGCATGCGTTCATCACCAAGTTCAATGACATTACTGCAGATGTGAGTACTTTAAGTACAATGATTTAGGCTGAGATTTTGTATTAAGGAGTGGGTCTTGAAATTTGAAATCTGGTGCAGCTTAACACAAATTTGATCTTACAGTGTAAAGATGTTTATTTCAGGCCTATTATTGGTTTCTGTGCTGAGATTTTGAGTATAGGATGATGTTTATTTTCTCCTGTTATTTGCTCCCCTGTTTTTCCCTTGTTTTATACCTGTAGGTGTACAGTGAGTACAAGGCCAGTTTGGCATTTGAGCTTGTCAGCAGCCGGCAGCAGAATGTAAGAGCTTGCTCACACTGGCACACAGTACTTCTACTTCTGGTCATTAGGACTTGAATAATTAATATTGTTCAGCTGATTTTATGGTTAGATGATCAGAGTCATTAATACAATGCAGCCAATAAAACACCTTGATACAGCACTTAAAAGTAGTTTCGGGAGACATTTATCATTTTGCTTCCTTAAGTATTATTTAGTTTGTTAATGTATTGTAGAAAATGTGCTTTCCCATGTTCAAAAGATCTTTTCAATTATATTAACTTATAAATGAGCAGCAGTAATGTTGATATTTTGCTCATTTACAATAGTAGTTTTGCTTCTGAGTTAGGTAATTTACATAGGTTTAGTTTTAGATAGTTAGTAAACATGTCTGTTATTGCTGTTTTTATAATGAATTTTTATAATATTTATATTATAAAAATATAATATATATTATATATAATATTTTATATATAATGTTTTATATTTTATTATAAAAGTTTTTATATTTTATATTATATTTTTATATTTTATTGTAAAAATATAATATTTTATTATAATTAATATTATACGTTTTATAATACACAGGGATATTTTAAGAAATTCCCAATTGTGCTCTTGATAATACAGTTAATAAAGTACATTGTTTATTTTATGGAATACATAAACTGAATAAAGGAGATAGGCCCTCTTTATAGATCTTTAAAATCAGTATAACAGACCATTTGTATTGGTAATGCCTTACTGCCCCTACTGATTGCTATTAATCATCTTCATATACTTCATATCTTTCTGATGTCATATGTACAGGCATACACAGACTACAGTGATTCTGTGGCCAGAAGGATGGGCTTCATCCCTCTGCCTCTGGCTGTTCTGGTGAGTCATTTTTACAATGTAATTTTATAATTTCCAAAGAAGTTGGGACGCAAGTCGTGTCTGTTTTAATTGCAGTGCTGTCTGCGGACCAGATGATCACAGCCATCACCTTGCATAAAGAGAGTCTTTATATTGTTGACATGTAGCGTAGATGTTGATCTACAAATTCTTTCCTTGAGTTCTTTCTCTCTTTTCTTGAATTGGTGCACTATTTGCACACACAGCCTTTTACACAGTGGTGACCCCTCCCCATATTGACTTCTGAAAGTCTCTTCGTCTCTGTGATGCTCTTTTTACACCCAGTCGTGTTTCTGATCTGTTTCAAGTTAACCTTCTTAGGTGTGCGGTGTTCCAGCACATTTTTTTTAAACAGTACACAGCTTTACCAGTCTTTTGTTTGCCCTGTCCAAACAATCGATTCCAATATGTGTGTATATATAAATATATATATTTAAAAAATATATATTAAAAAAAATATTTTTTGTTTTTATTAACATTTTGCACGGCCTCCTTTGAACTTTATGGAAACAGGGTTGTAGCTGCGTGTAGCCGTCTCTCGTTCCGGTTTTATTGATTTAATGAAACAGATGGCCGTGGGTTTTTAAAGCTGATGTGCGCTTATGGCAATGTATGTGACAGTTTCAGGCTTTGGCGTAATGTGTTCCCTGAGCCTGTGCTGACTCACGTGCTATCAGTAGGCTTACACATAAATGTATGATTACACATTCTCTCTCTCTCTCTCTCTCTCACTCTCTGTCTCACTCTCTGTTTCCTTCTCTTTCTCTCTCTCTCTCTCTCTCTCAGCTGATCCGAGTGGTGATAAGCTCAGTGAAGATCCAGGGAGCTCTCTCAGCTGTCTGTCTACTGCTCTTCTACCTGGGGTAATTCACATGCCACAGTCATACCACACTGTTAGTTATGTACAGTTATATTTAGTAAGCATAAAAATCGCACGTCTTGACATAACCATTCAGTTCAATTCAATGCAACTTTGTCATCATGATACCAATACAGGGTACAGTATAACGAAACACAGTCAGGCTCCTTCTCCACTGCATACATACATACATATACATATACAGGTAACAGCTAAATTGCTTAGTACAGATGTTCAGTATAGGTTAATAAATATAGATAAATAAATATACAGCTGGATGTTCAAGTATACAGGTTAAGTTAAAGTGCAGTGCAAACAGTCACTGTGTGCTGGAGGATCCTGGCTAGAAATCAGGGGCAGTCTTTAGTGGTCTAGTCATGTTCTGGTAGTCGCTGCTGGTGTGACCAGTTTGACAGCTCGAGGGTAAAAGCTGTTCCTGAACCTGGTGGTTCGGCTCGGATGTTCTGGTACCTCTTTCCAGAGGACAGAGATTGAAGCAGGAGATGGCTGGGGTGTGTTGGATCTGAGGATATATTGACTGCTTTCCTCAGACATCTCTTGTCGTAGATGTCCTGTATGGGTGGGAGGGTAGGTGCGGTGATGTGCTGTGTTTACAACCAAATACACTTTGACATAACCATACATCAGCCAAAAAGCAGTCAGGACTCTCAGCTCAGAAGCTCAGCTCAGTATTAGTATAGTTATCTACAAAAAATGTTATGCTAACAGTAAACACTGCTGGATATTAGTGATAAATATTACTTCTGTCTGTGACTGTGTCCTTAAATAAATGATGTGTTTACTTGAAAGCTAATGTTTAATTTACATTAACACTGAAACTCAAGTTTCGGGAAAGCAATTAATATTTAAGTGGACAAAATGTTGGTGCATTCCTAATATTTCTTTTAGTTGGGTTAAAAAAGCAGCACATAAAAATGAAACCATAAAATAACAAAGATTAAATATTGCTACAACTAAATCAGAGACTTTACAGATGATTTAAATTTTAATGAATCTGAGAATTGGTATAAAAGTTTCAGTTTGAGCAGCAGAATAAAGGAAATGTCGGCCGTGAGGAAATATTTGCAGGTTTTCATGTCTGTGAGCAATTTTGTTATCACTGTCTAAGAATTTTATGTGGCACTATATATATATATATATATATATATATATATATATATATATATATATATATATATATATATATATCTATATCGTCACTGTCCAAAGAAAAACAAATCTCCAAAATGGCAACTTTACCTCATTCAATTTGAATGGAAGTCAATGGAACCAGACGTCTTTCTAAGCTGTTTTGGGCCATTTCTGTCGGTCCATTCTTCATAAAATTTCCACACAGTGTAAAGAGCAGCTCATGTGATCAAATGAGGCATAAAAGTAAAAATCAACAAAAATGGAGATACATGTTTTTATATATATATATGGAATTACATATGAAGATTTTTGGTACCAGAATAATAGTCAATTTCACACTAATTTTAATGCCATAGAAATGACTGAAGTGAGTTGGAGAGACTGATTTTGACAACGTGTTCTTTGTCAAAATGATAATAAATAATAATAAATCTCACCATTTTATTGCAATACTCAGCTTAACACAAAATGTTTTTAATTAATAATATTTTATTGTGACTTAAGCATCGTGCTAGTATCATATTGTGGGGCCTTTGGTGCTTCCCACTTCTACTGATAGTCACAAAGATATAAAATCATGTAGAGTATATAATTCCTTTCCTTGGGCAGCTGACTTTGCTCTGTTATACATACTGTAGCCTACATAATAAAATAATTATAGGTTAGTTTTATGTAAGCATATTTTATTTACTGTTAACCTTTTTTTTATGGTTTCAGTTTTCAGTTCAGTGTATCAAGGATTTTTATTTCAGGGCATTTCAGTTCAAGGCTATGCAGGGTAGCACTCTGGTACAAACAAACCAGCAACACATATCAACGTGATATGATACTCATATCAACTTGATACGAAAACATCTGTAAATACAGCCTCTCCTTGTATTTTCCTGGATCAGATCCAGCTAGTTCTTTCAGTGCCTCTTACACAAAGTAACATCTTGTTCAGAAAATCACTCCCACATTTCTAGGAAAACTAATCTTTGCCCTGAGGCTAATCTTGGCTGGAAAGCCAAATATTTCTTGTGTTACTATCACTGATGTATGTGTAGATGTCATGATATGAGGTGTTAACTGTTTTTTTCGTTTGTGTACAGAATGATTACACTCAAAGTGTTGAACAGTATAGTTCTGCTGGGGAAATCCTGCCGCTATGTGAAAGAGGCAAATATGGAGGGAAAACTGTTTGAGAAGCCCAACAGTTCCAAAACTCCAAAACAGACTCCCAGCAAACCCAGCAGTACTACATGCCCCACTGCCTCAGGTAACATCATGTCTGATTTATACCATGCTGACTGTCCAGGATGTTTTTGGAGATGAAAAGTGTGATATCAGGCCATTTCAGGTGAAGCTGAATTCTCAGAATTCTCAAAGAGCACTTCAGCGTGCTGTATATCACTGATTTGCATTAATAGTTTAGTCTTGAAGAAGTAGAAGACATTTTCCAGGTTTATTCAAAAAGATTCCTCACCCACTTTTACACACTACTGGGGAAGTTGCTTCTCCCCTAAGCACATCCTGTGGCTTAACATGCATGTACATTTTGGATTCAGGTGATGGTTAGTCTAACAGGTCTTGGGGTGCAGTCAGGTCTTAGGGTGGCTGTGATCAAAGGCTAATCAGTGGGTCCCACAGTGAGTTGACGCATGTTGAGCTGATACTTTGTGATACGTCTGGTACCTTCTACGCAGCCACATTCTTTCTTTTTTTTTTCCAGGTGTGGCATTACTGCTCCAAAGCATTTTATCACTGTTCTATTGTGTGTTCTAAAACTTTACTTTAAGTATGCTACTGAGTATGTGTAGTCATAATACTGTGATAATGGGACAGATACAAGATTACCAGGTGTGGATGCCGAAGCTCTGTTCGTTGTTTTTGCTTTCGCTATACTGTTTTTGTTGTCTGACTGTGTATCTATTTCATTTGTTAGTCTAACAGTCATCCTTGCCTAACTGAACAGGGCAGGGTTTTGCTTAAAAGCATATTGGCATGAACACTATTCTTAAAGGATTAGTTTGGGAAATATTTACCTAATTTTCCTCTTTAAGTCCAGATATAGTCAATAAGCAACGTGTTTGTAGGACTGGACCCAGGTATTTTACTATTCAGTTGTTAGTTCCTTTGATTAGGTATTTGATTTCTAGTTTTAGGATTTGGATTTATGTTTTTTTAATAAGGTGAGCTGCTATATACTGTAAGATCCAAAGTTCCTGAGAGAAACATAGCACACAGGGTTACAGTCCATAGCTCAGCTGTATTTGTCATGTGCTGAAAACTAGGCCAAACATGGAAAGAAGAAACACCTCCGCAGTGGTAACAACTAAAAACACAGCTAGTCCGGAAACTCGCCACTTCACACCTGTATGGGTTCTTCAAAAAATGGTCAATGAACCTAAAACACCACAGCATAAACTGAACTACCTCCAGTGCGGTGTGTAAATGCCACAATGCATTTCTCAACTCGCAGCACACTAATGTGATGATACAAGATGCATTTCCAGCGTGGCTGCAAACAGGGCCCCTCTGTGGTAGACCATTACTGCGACCATTCCTACATAAACCACCTCCGGTAAAAGTGATTAGCTGGCCTGGTACATGGAGCAAAGCTGCACTATGAGTGTTGCTAGACTGTGTGTGGAGAGCAGCTGGCCTGTAGTTTAGGATTTTACAGCAGATTTGCTTTTAACACGGGCATCGGACGTGAATTTTCGGAACAGCTTCTTCAGATCCTGGCCCTCCCATTGTGAGGCTTCGCATATTCATGGTTGATTACAGCTTAAAAACTAGAGTCCAAAAAAATGCATTTGGGACAGTTTTGCCTTTTAACTTTAGAACCGGGGCTGAGACTAACTCTTGCTAACAGACATAATACTATACAGTGAAATAGCAAAGTCACCAAATAGCTTGCATTCCCAAAACCCCTCTCAAACTGCTCAGACTGCAAGTCTTCATTAAGGTTGTGCAGAGTTACCAATGTGCTTTGACTTGCTGTGCGCTATAAAAACGAACTATGTTGCAGCATAAGTGCATCAATGCAGTTTTACATGCCCATGGTTTCGGCGCTCACTCTCTTTCTTTCTCTCCTAACCTGTTCTTAGATGAACCGAAGATCCCCCAGCCATCTCCCTTCATTACCAAGCAACCCACACCACGAACATCAGTCCCACTTATCCCAGATCCTCCCCCTGTTACCAAGGAGACCAGTGAACCTCCACCAGAGATTCCACCTAAACCAGCGGAGGGCAGCAGCGAGACGCCTCCGTCTCCCGAACTCAAACATCGAGCTCCAAAGAAAGACCTACTGGAGATTGACCGCTTCACAATATGTGGGAACCGCATACTTTAACTGCTTTAGTTTCTGCCCAGGAACAAGAGCCAGGGTGACTTTTAATCTTCAAATCAGTCTCAAAAGTCCAGAGGCTGGACGAAACGGCAGCTGTGAGTATTTACCAGGGAAAATGGGGAAACAGACAGCGTTTGCCCATGATGGATCCAGACGGCCTGGTGGAGGCTTTAGAACCTCAGAGCAGTAGATACGCACCATCGTGAACATTCTGCCATGAAATGGCTTTGTAAAAGCAAATAACCTGCTCGTCAAACAGAAAGGAGGAAATATCCTTCACAAGAGCGATAGATAGATAGATTTAAATCTAAGTTATCTGAGTCCTTTAACACATTGTGGGTCAGCTCTCTTGCAGATAGTTAATAGATGATGTAGATTGTGCCTAATTTATTCGCTCATGAAGTAAAGTGTTCAGTCAGTCATCTGTCATTCCGGCTTGGTGCTGGTCACACAGCTGGCCACCTGCTTCATGCAAATCAGAGTAACTTCTGCTCTAGACGCAGTGGAACAGCCACAAAGACCAGGGTGAGACTTCCTTACTCATCGTTGTGTAACTTTCCATATCTACTGGTTTTGAGTGATATTCACTTTTCGTAACATTTAGCCAAGTTTTATTGGGAAATTCTGCTTAGTGTGCCAAACAGATTAATCCGTGATGCAGTGTTTTAGGAACTGAAACTAACTGGTACCCTTACGATGTTCTTATAATCAACAGGTTCTAACTAGGGAATGGTACATGATACATGCCAGATTCTTTCTGCACTCAGTACTCATTCTGACCTCTACCAGGAGCGCAGCCAAACCAGCTGACAAAATGTTGCACTAATTTACCGCATTGTCTTAAGCCGTGCAGTAAAACTTTCTAGAAGCGTTTGTGTTTGGTTTAGCATGTATATAGCACTCATCCACAGGTTTACGTCACTCGCCAAGTGGGGGGGGAACTGCGTGGAAGTTGCTACACTTGTTCGTTATGGAGGAATTCAGGGGTTGCATTTTTATGTTCTTTGTACAGAATCACGTTGCTTTTGGGAAGTGATGATAATTTAACTGAAAGTTGGGTTTGATAAGTCATAACCACTGCTGACTCATTTTGGATGTCTCGGGGTTATGATGTAAATACCGTACATTTTATTTTTTGCCAAGAAAATAGTTTATCAAAGCATAAAGCTAAAGAAGAAATTCCATTCTATACAGACTTAATCCTGAGTATGAAGTAATTAAGTCTTGTATTCTGAGCATTGCGCTCCTGCTTGAGACAGTTTGGTTTAGGGGAGAAAATGTTCCTAACTTAGATTTCCTTTTCTTTGCTTTTCTTGCATAACTGCCCAGTGTGACCCGCCATAAACATTCCTAAGAGTATTAAGTTGACGTTAGTAATGATGAGATCAGGCCATTTATGGTACACTTAGTTGGTCCAGACTGACCGCAGTTCCCAGTATTAAATTCTTACCCTGATATTGTTTCTTTTTTAAGGTGCCATTATAGCAGCAGTGCAGGGACGTGTCTCAGTAGTTTCATGCTTTTAGGTTTAAAAGTAATGGAGTTAATTTTATGTAAAAGCCCTGTTTTTTGTGATGGCTAATAAACTTTTGTAATGTAATCGTGTTTAACTGGATATTTTTTGAGGTTTTTAATGGATATGGTTTATGGGTATGAGGCCTAGAAGATCACCAGGAGCCTCCCAGAGTTCAAAGTTAGGCCCCCACCACCATTGTTTTTGCCCCAAATGATAAATTGTTCATCTCAGAAGTCTTTAAAGAGGGGTTATGCTATTTGTGTCATAGCTTGTGCAGTGTAATCTAATCTTTCAAGATGTAGACAATCATCCGGGGCAGTGGTGTATGTGTGCATGTAAAAGTGACCAAGTTTCTCTGGGATGGACAATCAGAATAGTGTACAGTTGAGGTGATATTAACCAGACATCTGAACTGTTGGCCACTAACCACTCCCTCACTGAAAGTTATCGTGTGAGCTGGTTATTAATGTGCGGCTGGATGTTTTAGTTTTGAGTAAAAATAGTATCCAAAGGCAATTTATTCTCTTCTGATTTGGCAAACCATCTGGAACAACCAGGAAATCAGTTTTCAGCCTGGAGGATAGATGTTTCAGATGGAACAAGCTGACCTCCGGGTCCATTGACAGAGTCTTAGAGTTTATATAAGCATATTCAGGCATGTAGGGACTGTTGCCAAATTAGGTGGAAGAGCAACAGCTGCTTTCCTGGATAACTGAACAGAGTGTCCAGGGTACGGCACCCACGGACCACACACGTAATATTAAATAAAATATACAACATGGAGAATATGATACAGCAGATCGCTCCTTCACTCAGTTCCCCCTTAAGCCATATTGTGAATTGAGACATGCTTAACCTTCTACCATCCTCTTACAGAGAAGTATGGCCAGAATTTCTCAACCTCTACACGTCCCTAGACAAGTCTATTCGCTTTACGTACATGTGGAAATGAAGTGTCTATAAAGAGCCAGTATATTTAGTCACCACAACCAGATTCAGTAGTAGATAAGAATAGCTATTGCTACCGGTGCAAAGAAAACCATCACAGCTCTCAATTTTGTGAATGTCAAGCACCCTCCTCAGAGGGATGCTGAAAAATAGGGAAGTCTTGGGGAAGGCCGTGTTCAGACATTCACAGGCAGTTTGAAAGATGCTCATCAAAATTATAGGTCCACCCAGAAGGAAGTGTGGGATTGCAGCGATGTTAGGTAGATAGGAAGATAAAGGTACCAGGAACAATAACTAATGATAAATTCAGACTCAGTATTTATTGAGCTACGTATAAAGAAGTAGTGCCTCTCAGTATGGCGCGGGGCAGCCATGTTTGCTAATGCAGCATACCAGACTTCTCAGCATGGAGTTGTTGAGGTTCCTAGTGGTGTCCTGTGATAATCCATCCCATGGAGCTTGAATATTCTCACACAGTGCAGTAGGGGTGGAGGTGGAGTGACACTGGGCCTTTTGGACATGTGGCACGTGACCACGAACCATTCATCTTGGTGCTGACCACGGTGCCTCTACACACGGATTTGTCTGTGGTCTCTACCAAGACAAAAGCGGGACTTGTCAGTGAAGATGACCCGCTGCCATTCGGAGTTACTGAATGACAGTCTGGCACGACACCATTGCAGTCTTTGGTAATGCTGACATGGTGTTAAGGGCAGTTGGTGTAGCGTTATGCGTACATGTAGTCCTGTGTCATGCAGCTGTCTGCGAATGGTGGTGCAGGCCAACCTGTTCCCTGAAGGTGAGTCCTGCATTTGGGCATGGTGATGGAGGTAAAGATATTGGGGAAGGAGGGGTGGAGTATACCTGCATGGACACCTGCACGGTCCAGTGTGGCCATCTGAAGATATACACATGCACACAGTGAAATGTTAAGTTAGGGGTTCTGGTAGTTGCGGGTTAATAAATGTCTACATATGTGTTGCAGACATGGTGACTCCTGGTTCCCATCACTACCACTCTAAAGAAACCTCTACAACGAACCATTTCACTTTCAACCACTCTGACTGACTGTGTTTGTCACCACCACTGTATTCAGAGTTTTTAAAAAGTTGGTGGGATTCCCCTTTAAGGCCAATCGAATTACACAATGTTTATAATTCAGTTCTTTCTTCTTGCTTTATTACACTGTGACTTCGCTGACATCCATAAAAAGGTCACGACAACAACCGGACTCTGTGCAACTCCAGAGCTATTGGGCGGTGTCATTCCCTTATTCTCCGCCAGGTGGTGCGCTTTCCCCTCCGCATGTTCCTCTTCCACCCGTATTCTGCCTCCACTCATGCATTCGCTAGCATCGTTCGGTTCTCTCGCTCTCTGCTTGTGAATACGGACTATTAGCCAATCGTAGGGCAGGGAAGGAAACCCCACTAGCCAATCGTTGCGCAGGAGGCGGGGCTTGCTGGAATACAGGTGTGAAAATGCAAACAACGCTTGGAAAGCTGAGCTTGGAAACAGAGCCGTGCGTGCGCGCTCACGAAGAGCGCAGAAAAGAGGAGAAGCTGTTTCTTCCAGAGAGACGGAGAGGAGTAGACCGAGAAAGAGAGATTTACAGAGAATGAGTGGGAGAAAACATTAGACAGAGAGGGAGAGAGAGAGAGAGGAAGGCTGGTGAGATGGTAGTTCTTGCTCTTCCTCGCGCCTGTGGTCAGTTCTAACAGGACTTCACTGCTGTCGCTATTATCGAATTATCAGGAGTGTTATCACTCGGTGGACTCGCTTCTCCTCGCGCTGCTCTCCTTCCTCCGTAGCCATGCTGTGGAGAGCGGCGCTTGCGCTCGCGCTTCTGCTGCTCCCGCACACGGAGCCCCGCGCGCCGCTGGACTTCGGCCTCGTGCCCGGTGGAGTGTACGACACGGTGGCCCACTATGAACCAGGGCCCATCGGGCTCCTCTTCAACATGGTGCACGCCTTTCTGCACGTGGTGCAGCCCAACCCGTTCCCTGAAGGTGAGTCCTGCATTTGGGCGTGGAGATGTTGGGGTACACCTGCGTGGACACCTGTCCGGTATCTAGGTTGAGTCTAGGTTGGCCAGCTGAAGACATAAACACGCGCTCTGTGAAATGTTAACTTGTGGTTTAGGAGTTTGGGTTCATGGTCAAGTTCACCCTTTTTTCAGAACTTCTGCAGATTTCACATCATACAGGATGATGTAATGGGAAATGGTTAGTTGTAGGTTCTTTACAGTGGTGGTTTATGGATATTAATAGATTTAAAATACAGTCTGAAGTAACAATGTCTATGTGCTCCTTTGGATATGGAATGGTAATGATGGCTTAGCAGTGGAAACTTGAAATAACTTCTCTTCAGGTGCTGTTTTGCCGTGAACTGCGTCTGCATCTCCATCATACACTCGCACATCATCAAAATAATCGATGCACCAGCAGTTGCACCCAGAAGGAATCAACTGACAGAAATGAAACTTGGTACCCCAGATTTGACATCGTGAGACATGCGAATGATTCAGGTTTAGCATTAGGCCTCATCACTGTACCTGACTGACCCAACAGCCACGATCGTGGTCATTCAGCAAGCAGTGATGCCCTCCATGAGTCATCCTGGAGCACCATTGGTCAACGACTGTACAAGGCAGCACTATATGACTGTAGACAGTTCCAGCAACTGTCCTTAACACCACATCAACATCGCCTAGGACTGAAATGGTGTCGTGCCAGACTGTCATGGAGTGACTCAGAATGGCAGCGGGTCATCTTCAGTGACAAGTTCCGCTTTTGTCCCGGTGGTGACGACCAATGAATCCGTATGTGGAGGCACCGTGGTCAGCACCAAGATGACTGGTTTATTGTCATGCGTGACACGTCCAGAAGGCCTGAATTTACTTAACCTCCACTCCTACTGCACTATCTGCAGGAACTGTGTGGGGATATTCAAGCTGCATTGGATGGATTATCACAGGACACCATTAGGAACCTCTACAGCTCTATACCGAGACGTCTGGCATGTTGCATTAGCAAACATGGCGGCCCGACGCCATACTGAGAGACACTAGTTCTTTATATGTAGCTCAATAAATATTACCCATATCATTCTAAATCACATGATGAGTGAGGATGAATGTAAACAGTTATTGTTCTGGTTAAAACTTTCTCAGAACTATCATGAAACCCTCAGTTTGCGTATTTATAATCGTAATAGCATGCAAGGCAGCTTTCATGCTTTTTAAAATAAAGTGATGGCATTGAATTTCTGCAGTGTGCCTAGTACAGAGCCGAAACCGGTTCCTCGTGTCCTGGGTCTCTGTTATGTATTGTCCACTTCACCTCCCATTTGTTCCTCCACACAGTACCTGTTATCAACAGGTAGATCTGAGACGTTGAGGCTTTATGAGGCTTTATAGCAGACCAGTGGGAATAGTACTGTAACGGACAATACACTCATCATCAACACAATAGCTGCACCCAGAAGGAAGTGTGGGATTGCAATGCTATCGGGAAGGAAGATCACGTACCACCACAATAAACGATAATACATTTAGACTGATATGATCAACATCTATTGAGCTACGTATATGGTAGTAGTGTCTCTCAGTGTGGCATCGGGCCGCCATGTTTTCCACCGTAACATGCCAGACGTCTCAGCATGGAGTTGTAGAGGTTCCTAATGGTGTCCTGTGATAATCCATCCCAGGCAGCTTGAATATCCTCACACAGTTCCTCCAAATAGTGTGGTAGGGGTGGAGGTGGAGTCACACCAGGCCTTCTGGACGCGTGACGTGGGACAACAAGCCGTTGGTCTTGGTGCAGACCACGGTGCCTCCACACACTGTGATTCGTTGCCACTAAGACAAAAGCGGGGCTCGACATTGAAGACGTCCTGCTGCCATTCTGAGTCACTCCATGACAGTCTAGCACGACATCATTGCAGTCTTTGGCGAAGCAGACGTGGTGTTATGCGCAGTCATTGTAACAGTCTGTGGGCGTGTAGTTTAATGTGGTGCAGCCGTCTGCCCATGGTGCTGGCACCAGCTCGCTTAATATCCACAATCATGGCTGGAGTGTTGGTCAGGTACAGCAATAAAGCCTGATCTTTTCTTATGCCACCTGTGCAGCAGAACATGAACTCGAATCATTCACATTTCTCGTGATGCCAAACCTACCCACCCAGGTTCATTCCTGATTCCTTCTGGGTGGAAGTATTTTTTTGACAAACTTCAGTTAGAGTGTGTTGTATTGTGTCCATTGTCCGGCTCTTTATTCCTTAAGTCCTACAACTTTGACCAGTAGGTCTGATGTATGTTGAAAATGCTATACAAATGTCAGTACTTGTACATGGTGCAGTCTGAAGTAAATACAGGGATTGGACAATGAAACTGAAACACCTGGTTTTAGACCACAGTCATTTATTAGTATGGTGTAGGGCCTCCTTTTGCGGCCAATACAGCGTCAGTTGGTCTTGGGAATGACATATACTGCGTCCTGCACAGTGGTCAGAGGGAGTTTAAGCCATTCTTCTTGTAGGATAGTGGCCAGGTCACTACGTGATGCTGGTGGAGGTTCGTCCTTCTTGGTGGTATGCTGACATTACCCTGGATACCGTGGCTCTTGATACATCACAAAGACTTGCTGTCTTGGTCACAGATGTGCCAGCAAGACGTGCACCAACAGTTTGTCCTCTTTTGAACTCTGGTATGTCACCCATAATGTTGTGTGCATTGCAGTATTTTGAGCAGAACTGTGCTCTTACCTGCTAACTGAACCTTCACACTCTGCTCTTACTGGTGCAATGTGCAATTAATGAAGATTGGCCACCAGGCTGGTCCAATTTAGCCATGAGACCTCCCACACTAAAATGACAGGTGTTGTAGTTTCATTGTCCAACCCCTGTATGTTTCATTGGATGTGGAAATGAAATTTCACTGGGGATCAGAAGAAGGTTGTGGTCACTGCTCCATATGTCAATCTAAGTAATCCTAGTAAAATGGAAAAGTAGCCAAATTGCTGTCATCTCTCAGGTAGCTTCACAGTGTTAATGAAGGTTTTCAGGCCAGGCATTATTTATTAGTAAGAAACTACAACTAATAGACTTTAGTATATGCCGTATCTGCGGAGCTTCGTTGCTTGCTTGCACTGCTTTTGCTCCCTAAATAGATTCTCTCTGAGGTGAGCAACTGTCTGCATACTTTCTCAGAGCTCCGCCGAGGGCCCCGAGAAAGAAATGTGTGGACACTGACGGGTACTGCGGTTCTTAGAGCGCCTTATTCCTCTGTTCATCAATAGGATATCTGGAGATTAGGGCTTGTGGCCCTGTGACTCACCCTTTAATGAGCTAATCCACTAATCTGGAATGCCATATGCTGATGCTCTTTTATTTTCCAGCCCGCCACAGCCAGGTGCACTCTGCAGCACTGGAGCAGTTAGTAAAAGAATGGCTCACGTGCTGGCTTTAATGAGGCATTTATGAGAATGGCTTCAGGTTTTTTTTTTTTGAAGGTGGCCCGAATCTTCATTCTAGGCTCTTAGTGATCTAGTAAGTGTGACTGGCTGACTCCAATGGACTACTTTGTCTTTGCAGTCTATTGCTGCACGTAGGCTGATCTGTTTGGCCTCGTCTAACTCACACATACTTTCTGGGTGCCAGAGACGCACGCATTCAACCCCCACTCCCAGAGCACCATCACTGGAACTGTCCACTGAAAGTATACTGAACTGTTTTCTCTCCCGCTCCTTTCCAGCGTGCCGATCTAAAATAGCCACAGCTGCAGCCTTTTGGCAAATTAATTAGGACGATACAGCTCTCTGATGAAAACTGAAAATCCAGCCTGCTGTGGTTCAGCAAGAAGATGCTGTGTCTCAAATTAAGTATGCTAGCCATTTTTAGTGCACACTGGGAAATTAAACAGGTTGTGGTCTACAGGTAATATCAGGGGTGGGAATCTGCAGGCATCCCATGATTCCAATTTAGGTTCATTACCGTTACAAAATGATTTGCGTCTTCATGCACTTCTATTTTTGAATTTCCACTAATATATGTATATGTAAGCTCACCAGACCAAATAATAAAGCACTTTGTGTGTGGCTCCTGTAGATGGCGTGGGGTGTGCGTTGGGTTTCATAGATTGAGAAGAGGTGCTACAGTGCAGTTAGTGTCTCCGTCCATGTGTGGAAAATGGCTCTACAGCAGATGTTAATGACTGACTAAAGGAAGTGACTGCATTTGGGCGTGGCCAAAGACCATAGTGTGAAGGAAGTAGCTGGATCTGCAGGTGTATGGAAGCGTACGGTCATACAGTTCTACCAGCGGTGGCTAAAATCCCAGTCTACAGGAAACTCTCCTCTGAATTGTGTCAGGGAAGGCATCCACCAAATCTGCATCAAAGAATTGCACAGTTGGGCCAGATTTGGTGGATGCCTTCCCTGACACAATTCCGAGGAGAATTTTCTGTAGACTGGGATTTTAGCCACTGCTGGTAGATATTGAGAATGAGGGCTAATAAAGCAAGGTGTGTTTCCAGGCACCTGTGGACCATCTTTACAGGACCATTCATTATGAAATTTTGGGGAACTGACATTTTCAGCTTCTAAAAAAAAATGAACAAAACAAACATTACCTTTAACATAGGTGTACATATATAAGCTCACCAAAAAAAAAAAAAAAAGTCCCCTGTGACTAAAACGGACCTAATAGCATTTAATTCCTCTACGACCAACAATAACAGCTGTGATGTAGTTTGGCTTGGGATGCACAAGTTTCTAGATGTAAGTCACTACAATGTTCAGACATTGCATCAAAGAATTGCACAGTTGGGCCAATGTCTGAACATTGTTGTGACTTACATCTAGAAACTTGTGCATCCCAAACCAAACTACATCACAGCGGTTATTGGTGCTCGTAAAGAAATTAAATGCTATTAGGTCCGTTTTAGTCACAGGGGACTTTTTTTTTTGGTGAGCTTATATATGTACACCTATGTTAAAGGTAATGTTTGTTTTTTGAAGTCAGTTCCCCAAAATTTCATAATGAATGGTCCTGTAAAGATGGTCCACAGGTGCCTGCAAACACACCTTGCTCTATTAATGCTCATTTTCAATATCAAATTTGATCACATGCTAAATGATTCAATACTGTCACAATACTGTGATGTGTCACCTTCCCCTCTTGTTTTGAAAGTTCTTACGGGTCTTATTGACTATTTCGCTGATCATGAAACCTGATCGTTGGCATGTCTCACGATGTCAAACCTACCCACCCATTTCCTGTCTGTTGGTTCCTTCCTTGTATTTGTGGAACTCTTCTTTTGATGATGAGTGTATGATTATCTGACCAAGAAGACACTATGATCAAGAAGGTGGTTCACTCAGGGTGAGGCTCAGCCACTGCACTGCTGTCGTCCTGACCCCTGTGAATTCCGCAAATGTGTGAAACTCGGCTGCTTCTGTACGACGTCTGCACTTCTCCCTGATTTTTTTTATTTATTTATTTTGTGGCGGACTGGACGTTGGGAGATCAGCCTTGTGACTGACTTGTGCACTTCAGCAAGTCACCCAACCCCCAACTTCTCCCAGCGTGCCACGCATAGGTCTGGCCTCTGCTCTCGGCAAGTGTACTCACTGCCCTCTAGTGTGTGTGTGTATGTGTGTGTGAGTGTGTGTGTTACTGCACAGATGGGTTAAATGCAGAAGGCAAATTCCTCTACACAAATGCTTCTAAATTCTATAAGTTCTTGTGCGTAATGCCTGGACTGAGTCGCAGGGAGAGATAAGCAGCTGGAACCAGAGTGCAGAAAATCTGTTTTTTTTTTTTTCATTTCACAGCCAAACGCTCATTCAGTGGTCTTTCTGGAAATCCCTTCCAGACCAGTGGCACTGCATGAGTCATTTTGATGTAACTGTTATTTTCTTCCAATTCACTTACAGCGCACTCCATCATATACTGTATGACAGCACCACCCATCAGGCAGGCAAGATGCGGATGAATCCTGCTGTCTTTTCAGCCCACTGGCTGCTCAGCGTTGCTACGTAGCTTCTCTCGTTTCTTTCTCTGATTGTCCATTTTGGCTCACCTGGACCTTTTCGACGCTTGCGGTGACGGACCAATGTTGAAAATGGAAGATTCTCAGACTTTTTCTGTAAGCCTGTCTCCAACAATAGCGCACAATTGACTGAGAAAAAGCAGAGGAGTATCTTCCATAAACAGTTTCCAAGGCAACAGAAGAGTACCATAGTGCATGTCTTTAGATATCTCTGGCCTACATGTATCTGAGGTGTGCACTGGCATCAATCAATCATTGAGACAATCAGTTTGAGCCCTTTGAAAAGACACATAGTAGGAGTCTACCTCACACTTGACCAGGGTCATTGTAGAAGCATGATGGATTGCGGGAGTTTGTTAGGTGTTGTCATAATGAAGCCATCCAGACGGGCACCGCTACTGATTGTAAGCTATGAAATATACTACACTAGGTTAATGTCTGCCATGAAGTGCCGTAAAGCACATACCTTCATTGGTCATTTTGTTAGGTCCACCTAAGTGGTACATTCTATCAGGTTCACTGATGATATACAGTACTGTGCATTAGTCAGAGACCACCCTATCATTTATACACTTCCCAGGTAAACAGCTGTTACATGCACGTTATTTTTCAGAGCATATTTCTGAGGACACCACATAAAATATACACTACCAGTCAAAAGTTCAGACACAGCTAGTCATAGCAGGTTCTTCTTATGTCTATCTTAATACTGCACTGTAGAATAAAAGTGAAGACATCAAACTATAGAATAGCACTTATCGAATTATCCAGTCCACCTTAAAAACCTCTAGAACGGACCTTTACAGGAGGAGGAACCAGCTTTCTTACCCTGCAGTGGAGCTGATGGAACAAGGTTTATTACTAAGCAGGTTTGGAGCGATTCTATTGGTCGGTCCATCATAAATATTCACTAAACTGAAAAGAGAGCTAGAGCTTTTACACTGTGCAGAAAAAGAGATCAAAGTTTTTACACCACTAAATATATATTAGAGGTGGAGATATGGAGGAGTATCATACTGTGTACATCAGGAGTAGATGTGGTGTATCAGGATATGGACTGGTTCAGACGGAGCTCAGTTGGAGCTGTGTAGTGTAAGTCTGTGAGATCATAAACTGCATCCATAGTTGCGTGTATCTAAACTTTTGACTGGTAGTGTACGTTAAAAGAAAATAATTTGGGGAATAAACTGTCCCCATCAGACAGCACTACAGCTTTCATCTGTGAGAGAAGCTTCACTCCTGCTTCAGATCTGATAACATCCACAGGTGTTCCTGTCCATCCTTCCACTGTGGGAAGACGCCTCAACACTACAGAGGTCTGAAAGGAAGTGTAATATCCTGCGTCCTTATGCTACAGGTTTATACCAGAGTGGAGGTGGAACCTGTGGTAAAAGAGTAATTACAACACTGCTATCTAGAGGGAGGTGGAGCTGTGAAGGATATTGTTTCAGTGTCGTCAGCACAGTGTGCATGTGCGGTATACTCGCATCACAGGACGTGTAATATGAACTAAGACAAATTAAATTAGATATCATGCTACAGCTGACATTCATTTTAGCAGAGAGAAGGAGTCACAGTACTCGTCTGCTTTTGTTTTTGCCAGTCTTTCTTTAGCTTTGTACTATGTATAATGTCTGCCAATAATTTACAGTGGATAGTGTTTTTAAATAAAGCTATTCAAGTCATCAGGTGACAATTCCTAATTTTTTTTTTTTTTTTTTTAATGGATTTTTACATACTCACATTTTGTGTGTGTGTGTGTGTGTGTGTGTGTGTGTGTGTGTGTGTGTGTGTGAAAATCAGTTTTTTCCAAAGTTGTGCAGACCTAGTGGGCGGGGTTTTAAAGAGCATCTTTCACCAGTCTTAGTGGTCCAGCAGGGGTCTTGAACACAATAAACAGGATAAAGAATGGCAAATAATTATACAGAGAATCAGATGGACTACAGTCTGTAATTGTAGAAACTACAAAGTGCTCCTATATGTAAAGAGAGCTGATATATAAGTGTCAGTGAGTACAGGAGATGCAGAGTGACCAGTGAGGGTGCAAGTGTGTGATTGTTCACGTATGAGTACAGTTATGCAGTGATAATTCTGTTACTGGTTACCTGTATAAATCCTAGCAGAGTCCTGTAGCTCCCCTGGCTACTTTCAGAGAAAGGGGAAGTTCTATAACTACAGATTAACTGAAAAACTCACACGTCGCATGTTGTATACTTTTCTGTTGATGTTGTCAGTTTGAATCATTGCTGCTTCAGCAGATGCTTACAAACCCCGGGTTACAGAGTTCACAATAGGACGTTTCTCATACGCCGCCCAGACTGAAGTTCTGCCAGTGCGCTAATGGGGGCGAAGCTAGCTACTCTGACTGCATGCCTGTGTCGGCTGTGTGTTGGGCGCAGGGAGAGGGTGCCAGCTGGGCAGCTTTAGCCAGGCAGGAGAAGCACTAGGACTCGACGCAGATGGCAGTCTGCGTGGCATGTCTGTGGGCATCCAGTGCACTTCAACCTTCTTTACCCCTCACTGTCTCCAGAGACCACTATGTCACACTCTTGAACTGCTCGACTTGCACATTCTCTCTCTCTCTCTCTCTCTCTCTCTCTCTCTCTCTCTCTCACTCTCTCTTTCTCTCTCTCTCTCTTTTTCTCTCTCTCTCTCTCTCTCTCTGTGTCTGTCTCTGTCTGTCTCTCTCTCTCTCTCTCTCTCTCTGTCTGTCTGTCTCTCTCTGTCTGTCTGTCTGTCTGTGTCTCTCTCTGTCTGTCTGTCTCTCTCTCTCTCTCTCTGTCTGTCTGTCTGTCTCTCTCTCTTTCTTCCTTTTTTCTTCTTCTCCCGTCATTCTCTCTCACCACTCTCAGCCAAGTCCTGTCATTGGTGTTCATGTCTGATATTCTTCAAGGGTGCTTATCTTGCGTTCCCATCCATTTCAAAGGTGACCTTCTAAAAATAGTACCAGAAAAAGACAATAGACAAAGACAGGTATAGAACGTAGCACTTCCTTCCATTGAAAAATAAGACATCTCCAAACTGATACTTACCAAGGGGCTGGAGGACATGGACACACATCTCTAATCTCTTATCAATATATTTGTCTTTTATTCAATACTGATTGTTTTTATTTATGGTAGGTAGGGCAATATGACAGTAAATAATGTTATTACTCTATGATGAATCTTGGCATGTAAACAGTAATATGTTCTGAACATATTGCGTATTGTCGTCAGTAAAACAGAACAGAACAGAATAGAATCCTTTTATTGTCATTGTACATGCATACAATGAAATCCAGTGCCACACTCTCCAAGAAGAAACTTGACCAACTGCATGGTTAATTCTAAAGAGAGCGAGATGATTCTGTGCTTAGTGCAAGACAATATGTATGAACATATAATAAAAATGACTGTAGTCCGACTGATCAGAAACAATATTGTGAAATATCATGTATAATGTAAAAATCTTTGAAGTGTCAGTATACAGTTATCGCAATTTTGCTGTATTTCCCAACTTTAATATGCATGGCAGAAATATATAACAGTCCTTGAAGGCATTTGCATGCTACACAGCCTTCTAAAGATTTGTTAAGTCGGAATAGTCACCATCAGCATTAGCAGTGCCACAGTTGTTAATGATTGATTGATCTTATTGTTTTTGTTTTTTTTCAATTGCACTGCACCAAATCCAATTAAACTGTCTTGTCTTTGTATTGCAGTGAGCATGCAGTTGGTCCGAATTCTCTACATATCCTCAAAAAACTCCAAAAGGCACATTATGTCATTATTGTCATGTACCCACATTAATTTTACTTTATGTAAGGGCAGTCGTTCTCTGAGTAGAGAGAGTTTTTGAGCCTGATGCTTTAAGAAGAAGATTATTTCTTGTGCTTTCTCAGAGAACTGAAATTGTTCCACGCTGCCTATCTGTTCTGTTGTGAGTGAATCGCTAGACGACTTCTTTTCCCCCTTCACAAATCGCCTTCTAGTGCACCTAAGTAGCGAACGTTCAAGCCTTAGCTACTGATACCAAGATGAGCTACAGAACAGCACTTTTTGTAAATATGTAAATGTGTAACCAACAGAGTTGCTAATGTTAGCGCCAGTGTAGCTATAAAAACCCCATAGCACCTTGTGACATACTGACTTCCAGTAAGTGTGACCGAGCGGTATGTTACGCTATATGACCCTTAATAAAATGATATATAAAATTGCAAATAAAATTGCATAATAAAAAGTGTACACAGTCCATTTAGATGTTCTAAATCAGATCTACTTCAAAGGCTCGTGAACAAGGCCAGTATTAGCATGGCATATTTTGATCTGCATCCCTATATGTGCTGTCATATGCTCTCATGTCTTTGACATGACTGTAAAGCCTCCAGCAGGCGCGTGCAGGCCTGTTCCTCCCATGGCATCATCCTCAACTGGACATGATGCTAGCTGAGAGCCTGCAGGTCTCACACGGCCTTTACTGACCAGCCCTCTTTCCCTCTTCCTTGCATCCTCGCATTCAAAATTACGTGTGCATATGTCCACAGTGATGGGCTTTAGTAAAAAGTGGTTAGTGGCGGTAACTGATAGAATGGAGAAATCAGAGCCTGGAAAACCTAAGAATGATAGTAGCTTAGCGAGCTACGCCCTCCACATCACACCAGTTACTGAGAGTCGGTTACAAGAAAGTTGATTCTTTGACTCCAGCACATGTGGGAATCAGGGTTGACTCTTGGTCAATGACTGTAGGAGTCAAAATGCTGAGAGTTGACGATTTATTGATTTTCATTGTAATCGGCTTGAGGGAGGTTTTTCATGGAGGTGAGTGTAGAGCAGGAGAGGGTCTGAGTTTGAGTAGTAAGAGTTGAATTACCAGCTTTAACCAACACCAACTCTGCTGCACAGCATCTCTTCTTTTTCTTTATGATTTGGATGCAATGAACAGTTACAGTGGTTGGTGTGGCTCAGCGGATAACACCACTAACCTCCATGGAGCTACCGTCCCATGTGGGAGGTGGGGGTTTAATTCCTGGGTCTGGGTGACTGTGTTGTGGTACACTAATAAGTCCTTGGACAAGAGTCCTAACACTACATTGACCTGTAATATGATTGATCTTGTATGCTGCTTTGGATACGAGCGTATCCGTGTGTTTCCATGTCTTGGAAAAGAAGATTAAGGTGAGATTCCCCCACCCCCCTCCTTTTGTCAGCTTCTTATTCAGATCTCTGTTCCACCTTAAATATCGTTGCAGTCTCATTCTGTTAGGCAAGTCAGCACCCCACTGACTTCTTGCCACTGTTGGATCACCTTGATAACCATCCTTCACATGAAATCTAGCTATTTTTTTATTTTCTCAAAATGCACCGAGATGCACACAGACTTTTATTTTGTAAAATAATATAAAAGACAAATATCACAAACTTCTTAGAGAAAACAAAAAAACAAAAAAAAAAAAACAAGAAAAAGCCCTGATAATGATTTAGTTGTAAATGTTTCTGATGCTAAAAATAATTTAATAAACAAATATAAGTCAGTTGAACTGTGAGTGGAAAGCATGCGTGGCATTTTGTCTAAGACACTGTTTAACCATGAGCAGGGCACCAAAAAACACTGAACAAAACACTAGCGGACTGCCAGCTTTGCTTTTAGTGGGGCAATGGTGGTCCGCAATGGTGAGACCGTAAAAGTAACTACTGCATCACCTAAGTTGGGCAGGAAAAGTTGTAGGAATAAGAAACTGGCGAATACAAAGCCTTTCACACGGAGGAATACAATTACATCCAACATTTTCAGGGAATGGAAAATGTGCTCCCTAATAAAGGGATTATGAGTGTCTCTAATCAGCTTGACTGCATGTCTTTGAAATGGGAGGGATCCTGCACAGACATGGTGAGAACATGCCAGCTCCACACAAAAAGGACCCTGGACACCCCAGCTGGGAATCAAATCCATCTCATTCTTGCTGTAAAATGACGATGCTACCCGCTGCGCCACCATGCCGCCCACTTTCAAGACATTCCAGCAGTATAAACAGCAGTGAATTTAGTGAATTCAGCATGAACCTGATTCATAAAGTTACTGGAGAAACCTCTTAGTCCAAAGCTAATTGGCCAGCCTGGACCTGCCACCACCACCTGCTGTGGAACCAGTTCTTCAAAGATGGATTGGTGTCTCAGGGCCCCTGAGCTCTGCTCTGCTCTGATCCAGCTGTTAGCAGTGAGTAATCTCAGTAGGGTCATTTACAGCACACAGTCTCTCAGTCTTATCTCTGAGCTGGACACTGCTGTTCACTTGCTCCACTCTACAGATGATTAAGCACTGGTGCTTTGAGCTGCCCTAAATCTCACCCTCAAAACACGCGCACACACACACGCACACACTCACACACACACACCTTTGATATGCATTAGCTGTAGCCCTGGTTGGCAGCCAATTAGTAGGACCACTTTAAAAAGATTACGAGCTGTCTGAGATGCAGAGTTAGGGTCATTGAGAAACACGAGGATGTACATGGACTGTCTTGTACTTATACTGGTTGGCTGTGTTATCAGGTGCCCTCCTAACATGCATTCGGACCCATTCCCCCATTTTCAATTATAGTTTTGGGAAGACTGATTAGAATGGTGATCATTTGGAAGCCCAAAATGTCCAGTTTTATTGCTACAATGTTCTTTTTATTTATTTTTTTAATTTGTATGATTGTCCACTTACAACAAATGCAGATGACCAACCAAGATGCAGCTAGAAATTGTTTGTTCTAAAAACAAAGCAATGTTTTCACCAGTTTTCATTTGGTTCCCAGACTGTTCTGTAGGCAGGAGCCCGTTCTCTAAACACATTTGGTCATCTCAGGTCTCAGTAACATCCATTAAACATTTTCTAAACCATTTCTAATCCATCTTGATTTACAATGACAATTTAACATTCCAGGATTGTCGGATCTGGAATGTTCCCTGAATTAACATTTTTCTTCTTGTTTCCCGAAGGTTGTTCTTATGTTAGATGTAGGTTCCCCATAATGTAACTTGGATCTCGTTTGCGGTGACAATTGAACTCACTAGGAAAGTTGTCTTGGGGGATTCTGACAGCAAATATGCAATGTTGTGGGAATGATGTCAGAACACACACCCCTTGAGCTCAGAGATGAGTATCTTCCATTAACCTTTATTATAAAAGGATAAGTAAATGTTCATTTAGTGCCAGATTCAAACAATTTTATACAAACATTGTGCACTTTATACAATCAATGAAAAGGGACCACCACTGATTTATCCTCAGCACAGCAGTGATGCCAACATAGTACTGGCATATTACCATGACATACGCTGTCAGTATATGAGGGACATGGTTGTTATTGGAATTTTTACTTACTGTCAGCTGTAGCAACATCTCAAAGAATCAAAAATCTACTATATCTGTATAATATATATACTACCAGTCAAAGGTTTAGACACGGCTACTCATAGATGATCATCTCCTTATGTTTATCTTAAAGGTTTATTACTAAGCAGGTTTGGAGCGATTCTATTGGTCGGTCCATCATGAATATTCACTAACCTGAAAGGGGAACTAGAGCTTTTACACTGTGTAGGAAAAGAGATCAAAGTTTTTACACCACTAAATATATATTAGAGGTGGAGATATGGAGGAATATCATACTGTGGTACATCAGGAGTAGATGTGGTATATCAGGATATGGACTGGTTCAGACTCTCATCAGGTGGAGCTGTTAAATCTGTAGAGTATGTAAGATCACCAAGAACATCCGTTTAGTTGTGTGTGTCTAAACTCAGACTTGCCTGGTATAGTATACTTGGATCATGTGGGATGAAAGCGCTGGTTCGTTTGTGAAGGATTATATACGAATATGACGTGAGGATCAGCCCATCTGCAGGACGTCTTGAAGCTGATGATCTTGGACGTCATCTTCCAGTTTCCCCCAGCTGGGAGTGCAGGCTGAACTCATCTCTATGAAAAATTCATCTTTCTGTTATTTCAGATCATGCAGCTTATGATTTGTGGTTACTGCAAACCAAGCAGTGCCTCAAAGAAGCCAGATAGTTCTCCATTTTAGTTCTCCAAAGTAGTTTATTGATTATTTCTGCCTTCAGTATGCAAACTCGCCTGCCTGAATCATCAAACCTTGGCCTCAAACTGTGTTGAGTTTTCATATAGTCTCATATAGACTTGCTTATGTGGTTGCTGACTCTGTATGACACTCTGTTATTAATATTCAGACTGCTGCTTCAACTAGCTGTGCAAATTAATTTGACCCATTTTGGACAGTTTTGTCCATGTTTGGAGCCTCATAGCTCCAGCGCAAAACTAATGAAGCCAAGCAAGTCTAAAATGTAGAGCTGGGCAGATCGGTACCTAAGGTCCGGTGCTTCCGATCCTGGCGTTTACTTTTATTGATTGATTCTAGCGCAGAAATACCAATATCATTCATTCATCATTAGATGGAACATAGAAATAGCATAATTCTGCTACTTTCCTAAGGTCACTTCTCACTTCTCACATGTCACTGCTCCTTTTTCCTATCAGCAGACTCACAAACAAGTGTAATACGGTGTAAGATAGTACATGTGGTCTATACAAGTTCAAGTTTCAGGTTTATTTGTCAGTTGGACAATAGGTCAGGATATTTATGCATTGAAATGCTTGTGGCTCATTTTAAACTCTACAGCAGGGCAGCATTAATATACACACTAACTAAACATATTACAATAAAGAGATATAGAAGAGTATATAATAAATAAGAGATATCATAAAAAATATAGACTATACAGGAGGACAGAAGGGGGTGTGTAGTCATTTTCTGATATGTATATTAGAGAAGGATACAGAGAGATCTCTATCTATCTATCTATCTATCTATCTATCTATCTATCTATCTACAGTGAGGAAAAAAAGTATTTGAACACCCTGCGACTTTGCAAATTCTCCGACTTAGAAATCAGGGGGATTCTGAAATTTTCATCGTAGGTGCATGACCACTGTGAGAGACATAATCTGAAAAAAAAATCCGGAAATCACTATGTATGAGTGTATTAGTGTATTACCCACAGTAACCTTGGAAACAGTGGTGCCAGCTCTCTTCAGGTCATTGACCAGCTCCTACCGTGTAGTTCTGGGCTGATTCCTCACATTTCTTAGGATCATTGATACGCCACGAGGTGAGATCTTGCGTGGGGCCCCAGTCCGAGGGAGATTGACAGTCATGTTTAGCTTCTTCCATTTTCTAATAATTGCTCCAACAGCTGATCTTTTTTCACCAAGCTGCTTGGCAATTGCCCCGTAGCCCTTTCCAGCCTTGTGGAGGTTAACAATTTTGTCTCTGGTGTCTTTGGACAGCTCTTTGGTCTTAGCCATGTTAGTAGTAGGAGTCTTACTGATTGTGTGGGGTGGACAGGTGTCTTTATGCAGCTAACGACCTCAAACAGGTGCTTCTAATTTAGAATAATAAGTGGAGTGGAGGTGGAGTTTTTAGAGGCGGACTAAGAGGTCTTTGAGGGCCAGAACTTTTGCTGATTGGCAGGTGTTCAAATACTTATTTGCAGCAGTAACACACAAATAAATTATTAAAAAATCATACATAGTGATTTCTGGATTTTTTTTAGAGTTTAGATTATGTCTCTCACAGTGGACATGCACCTAAGATGAAAATTTCAGATCCCTCCATGATTTCTAAGTGGGAGAACTTGCAAAGTCGCAGGGTGTTCAAATACTTATTTTCCTCACTCTATATATCTATCTATCTATTTATCTATCTGTCTGTCTGTCTGTCTGTCTATTGTGACTCATTGATATTGTCCATTGCGGTGACATATTAATAATAATAAAGTGTCACAGTGCAGTAAAGTTGGTGGTGTTGGTGGTATCACAGCTTGTTCAGGAACCTGATGGCTTGTGGGTAAGAACTGCTCATCAGCTGGTTTGTTCTGGCCTGGATGCTGTGGTACCTCCTGCCTGATGGCGGTAGAGTGAAGAGGCTGTGTGCTGAGTGGATACAGCCCAACCAGATCTTTAGGATTTTCCTCAGATAGCGGGTCTGGTAGATGTCCTGTAAGTCTGTAAGTCCATTACTGCCTGTTATGGATTCCCTTGTCCTCACCAGTCTCTTCAGGGCCTTGCGGTGGTAGGCAGCACAGCTGCCATACCAGAGTACCACTAAAACAACCAGCAGATAATTAGATATACTTATTCTTTACTTTATTATCTGGCATACTGTTAATACATGTTTCATTTTTATTAAATATATGAGCTTTTGAATGTAGCTGTTAAGATATTAATAGTTTCTGTGGGCTTATTTAATATTAATGTCAAACTTTCAGTTTTTACTTTGTTGACATTGAATGGTAAATCGGTGGTATCACCCATCCCTACTGGAAGGGACTCAATATCCAGTTCATCACAGGATATGTTAGAAACTTTGTTCTTTAATAATCAGACTATAATACCTGTTTCTTAACTTCCAGTTCTAAAATTGGCTTTGATGAGCTGTACTCTTTCCCATCAGCGAGGCCTTGCCAGCGCTGTTAAGCCTCTGCTGGAGTGCAGATTTAGACTGTCATGAACGTATCGCTCCTTTCGCTTTTTGTGTCACATTAACATTTAAGAAACTGCCGAACTCTCTCCCCCGGCTGCCTCACTACAGCGGGGCATTATGGGACATCAGACAGAAAAGCCTTCAGGTATTTTGTTCGCTTGAAAGCGGAGGGGGACTGCAGCACTGCCTCTGAATGAAATGCGTATTTTTAGCAGAGCTAGCCGATCTGTCCCTCACACGCACGTTTTCCCTGCCGTGTGGGTTGGATTTCACCCAAGAATGAAACAAAGGCCTGAACTCAGAGCGAGTGAGAGGATACAGTGGAAAAACAGCCCACCATCATGCACTATACAGTCCCCTGTTATGCAACCCAGCTCTTTTCCCTCATAGTAGGTAACCAGGGTGGATGTGTGTCCTGTCTTATAGAAATAGATACATACAGATAGCAAAATGCTGCTTGAAATGATGGTGAGGAATAGGAACTACTGGAACTACGACTTTCCTAAACTAATTGTCAATAGACTCATAAACAAGTCAGAAGCTGTAAAGTTTATTTTAAGGTGATATTGACAGAATCACCTACGATTTCTTGTGAGTTTAATTTTTATTCCTAAAAAAAAACAGAAATCCCCCCCCTATGTTTTCATACAAAAGCAAAGCAGAAGTGGGTTCAGGGGTCGTTTCACACCTGTGTCACATATTTCAGTATCAATACCGGGCTTGTTTTGGGGGGAGGGGCTTATTATCGCTGGTTTGCTTTCACAATTCTGAATGCCACTTTTCTTCATCCAGGTTTCCAAATTAATAGCCACTGGCTTTCTCCGTTTGCTGCTCATTATTGTTTTCCATGGATACAAACAAAAGTGGCATAGAATAAGACTTTTTGTCTGTAACAGCCCTTTTCCCGCCATCACGAATCCCGCCATTACAAAATCAACCCCACGACCCTGCATGCCAGGCAGCAGACCGTACCAGAGTTCCCTGGAACACC
This sequence comes from Prochilodus magdalenae, assembly GCA_024036415.1. Lineage (NCBI taxonomy): Eukaryota > Metazoa > Chordata > Actinopteri > Characiformes > Prochilodontidae > Prochilodus > Prochilodus magdalenae. The sequence continues at coordinate 583,202 of JAMWET010004433.1, forward strand.
ACCGACTTCAGGAAAACCAGGGAATACTACTTTGGGTACCACTAGCAGAGCAGGCTAGAAAAAAAAACAAATTGGCCATACTCACACCTGAGCTACCAAACACACCATACTCGCAGGGAGCATGGTGCGGAGTTCCTATTGTCTAGAAAAAATCTCAAATGTGAAAATCTGCATTAATGCTCTGTAACAGCGGAGATATGTTTTCGGAGCTACGTTTCAAATGATTTTCAGGGTCTGCAGGGTCTTTTACCATGGTGAGCAGTGAGTAATGACCCTATTGTAATTTTTGACAAAAAATGTGTCCCAGTGGCTGAAAATCAGTGTGTACCATTAAGAACCATCAATCCGGAAACAGTTTCTGGAGATATGTAAACACTTTCGGATATGATTTTCAGATTATAGCAGATAAGAGACATCTAAACAGTATTAGCTAAAACGGTCACTATTAAAACAGCGTCTACCACATTTTTGCAGTGTTCTGATTGTTTTGTTGGTGTTATAATGAATCATTTATTTATTAAAATAAACATAACTGAGGTATATGGTCACTCAGAGCGTAACAATTTTAGTCTAAGGCATGTTTGACCTCTGACTTTGAAATGATCCATATACATTATTCAAATGAGTCACTACACATGTTGGAGCTAACGTATAGCACACACTGAATGCTCAGCGAGGCTTGCCACAGTTCTTCCAACAGCTTTGCATTCATTGCTGTTGTAGTCAACAGTAAATCCAAAGTGCTCCAGACCTGAATGATGGCGGAAGGTTTCGGACCTGCAGCTTGTCCTTCTTATATGCCATTTTGTCATTAAAACTGCTTGTGTAGCATCTAGCACTGGCTCAAAATGACCACTGAAGGAATCTATGGAGGTATTTGCATGAATTTGGAGCTCAACAAATGGCGTGATTTACTAAACCTGTCTTGCCCTCCAAAGTAACTAGGGTTATCAATAAGCTGACTGTGTTTTAGAGACCGAGCCTATAGTCATACTGCTGTTGTATCAATGCATACTATGAGGCACATGTCCAATTATGCAGATTGATCAAGTGTCATTCGGTGCACGCGTGAACTCAGCTGAGGATAGCAAACGGAATGCTTCGGCAGTTTCCCTTCCCTTTTATTTCTTGGGAACCGTTCCATCCCTAATCTTCTGCTATCAAAAGGCTCTTTACACACTCAGAACAGGGCTTCTCTCAAACCTTGATCTTTTCAGTCAACCTGCTGCAGTAAATCCGTTTAATGGGGTTTTATCCAAAGGTGGCGTATCGGCGGGACTGCGAAGTGGTCTTAAGATAAGGACCTGGCATTAAGATAGTGAGCGCGTTGGGCCGACTCCAGGTAATTCAATAATGCCACATGGCTAAGGTTGGTGATTGGGGGTTCCTTGCGTGCTGAGAGGGTTGATATTGTTTCTGGGAGATGGATGGAGGATGAGGAAGATTCTCTACATGTTGGCATATCATATCAGGGTCAACTGGGGTATGGGGTGAGATGGTTCAGATGGTGCCCTAATCGCTAAGGGTGTAATGATCCACTACATTACAATCTATTACAATTTGATATTGTCACAATATTTTGAACAACCAAACAAATATGGTGACTATGTACTTGCCATTGGACAACCTCCTACTGAGACTTGAACCAGGAGCAGTGTAGTGTATGATATTGAAAGTGCTTATGTAGGCTAAGCTGATTGTGATATGTGGTGTATAAACAATGCATTTGTAATAAATGATACAGTATAATGAAATGCATACCAGCATATTTGCATAGTTTCTCCTTTGACACTAATTGTGACACAATATCTTGTTACACCCGATGGGCACAGCAATTTAAGTGTTAAAGCATTTAAACCCTTGTTCTACACGATTTCCCGTGGCTATTTTGAGAAATACAACACAACTCAGTGTATAATAAAATATACCAGTCATGACAACCAGTCAAAGGTTTTGGTATGGCTACTCATAGAAGGTTTTTCTTATGTTTGTTACTGCTTAACTTTAGAATAAAAGTGATAACATCGATCTAAAAAATAGCACTCATGGAATTTTACTGTCCACCTCAAACACCTCCAAAATGGAATTTTACAGGAGGGTGAAACAGCTTTCTTAACCTATAGTGGAGGCTGATAGAACAAGATTTGGAGCAATTCTATTGGTCTGTCCACCATGAATATTCACTAAACTGAAAGGAGAACTAGAGCTTTTACACCGTGCAGAAAAAAGATTTTTACACCACTAAATATATATGAAGAGATATGGAGAAATATCATACTGTGGTACATCAAGAGTATATGTGGTATATCAGGATATGTATTGGTTCAGTCCTTGGGCAAGACTCCTAACACTACATTGGCCTACCTGTAATACGATTAACTTTGTAAATTACTCTGGATAAGAGCATCTGCTAAATGCCGTAAATGTAAATGATGGCCAATTCATTAACTACTACAGATACCCAAACATCAAAATTTAACATATGCTAATGTTACTTGTATTTCGTTGCTGTCCAAAGAAAAACATGTATCTCAATTTTTACTTTTAGCCCTCATTTGATCACGTGAGGTGCTATTTACACAATGTGGAAATTTCATGAATAAATGGACAAACAAAAATGGCCCAAAATTGATTGGAAAGATATCTGGTTCCATAGTCTTCCATTCAAGGTTTTTGGCCTGTCCTGTAAAGTTGACATTTTGGAGATACCTGTTTTTTTCTATCGACAGCGCCAACTTGTTTATCACTCTGCCATAGTTGCCACATTCCATTGAATACGGCAGAGTGGGTATTCCATGTCCGTTGGGATACGCCGCAGAGTTTCTGTCATGGTGGTTTCACATTGCTGACGTGTCCAAATGTGTCTGCCCGGCCCAGCTCTGTTTGCTTCATTGACAAGATCACAGATTCTGAGACATTTTGCATGCATGCTTTGTCAGTCCAAAATATCACTCCTTTCCTAATATTCATAATTAGTTGTAATTAATATTTAATTGAACTGTGATCAGCATTGCAGAGACACGTGCAGCATTCATTTGTAGACATTTATTTGGATATCATTACACGTCTCTGATTTCTTATTATTATGCGTAGTTCTGGGAACATCCTGCTAGTAACTCCACTACAGGATTGTACATGGTGTCACAATGAACGTGAACTGAAGTGAGCCAGAATAATGCAGTATATAATGAAAAGTGCATCTTTTGAACATGGCTGGAGATGATACGAGAGGCAGAGGAGCAGAGTCTATGTGTAGTTGTGCTGTTGAATGGAGGGCTTGTAGTGCAGCTTTCTCTCCCACTCTCTGGTCCTTTTCCTTCTGTTCAGAAGGCACGTGCTGCGTCGGCTGCCGCGAGCAAGCCGTAATCGCAGATGCAGCCCAGTCAGTTGTAAATGCAGATTCACAACCCCCTCCCCTTCAGTCATACACACACACACACACACACACACACACACACACTCCTTTTCACTCAGTCATCATGTCTATCTGGTAGCAAATTAACCTAGTTTGTAACATTCAGCAACACAATGCTGGGTACATTGTGCATATCTCTACTGTTAATTGATTTCATGATGAATACCTCAGTAGAAATAGTCCAAATTTACTGGGAAGAAAATTGTGTTATTATAACATAAGCTAACTGGACATATAATTAGTCGCCTTAAGTGTTTAAGGTGATAGTAACTTCAGGCTCCTGCAGATGGCGCTGCACGAGGATGCTGGGGCTGTAAATACCTGCAGAGTGTGAGTGACGGGATCCATAGGTTGAGAAGAGGTGCTACAGTGCAGGGAATGTCTCGTTCCATGTGTGGAAAATGGCTCCACAGCAGATGTTAATAATTGGCTAACAGGAGTGACTGCATGTGGGCGTGGCCAAAGACCATAGTGTGAAGCAAGTAACTGAATCTGCAGGTGTATGGAAGTGTACGATCATACGGGTCTACCAGCAGTTGCTAAAATCACAGGGAACTCTTCTCGGAATTATGCCAGGGAAGGCATCCACCAAATCTGGATCAGCTGTGCAATTCTTTGATGCAAAAGTGTCTGAACATTGATGTGGCCTACATCCAGAAACTTGTCTAGTCCATGCTAAATCCAGTCACAGCTGTTATTCATGCTTCTGGAGGTATTACGCATCAGGTAGGTTTCAGTCACAGGTGACTTAATTTTGTCTGGGGAGCTTACATATAAAATTAAGAGGTGTTTTCATTTTATACTTTGTGTTCTAATGACTGTAATCTGTGCTTTTTCAGAAAGTTCAGCTTGGCCTCAGATCTGTGCTAAAACTCTTGTGGCAGATTGCAATTAGTTTTAAGGTCAGATGATGACTCACCATCATTCCCAGTTGAATTTGGTCTGTTCATAGCCTCAGTAAACATTGCCACGAGGCACATGCTTATCTGTAACGTCAGAGCAGTGTCCCATTGGAGAACATCAATAACACATCTCCTCAATACACACCCAGTTTTCTCTTCCAGCTCATCCTCAGAAAACAGCATCCCCAGAGAGACGATTCAGTACCATGGCAGTGCAGTTTCACAGAGGTGTTTAGAAAGTGTGAGGATGCTTGTAATGAATAAGAAAATATCAGAAAATAAGTGAGGAAAGGGGGATCTGAAGCAGTATTGTCATGACACTTCAACTTCAATACTTAGAAATGCTGTAATGAGCTAACTGGACAAAAATGTCACCTTACTTTTTTAAAGATGGTAGTAACTTAAGGCTCCTGCGGATGGCGCTGCATGAGGATGCTGGGGCTGTAAATACCTGTGGGGTGTGAGTGACGGGATCCATAGATTGAGAAGAGGCAGTACAGTGCAGTGAGTGTCTCCTTCCATGTGTGGAAAATGTCAGAAATGGCAGATGTTAATGATTGGCTAAAAGGAGTAACTGCATTTGGGAGTGCCAAAGACCATAGTGTTAAGGAAGTAGCTGAGTCTGCAGATGTATAGAAGCATACGGTCATACGGCTCTACCAGCAGTGGCTAAAATCCCAGTCTACAGGAAACTCCCCCTTGGAATAGTGCCAGGGAAGGCATCCACCAAATCTGACCAAACATAGCAATTCTTTGATACAAGAGTGTCTGAACACTGATGTGGCCTACATCCAGAAACTTGTCCAGTCCAGGCCACATCCAATCACAGTCGTGCTCATGAAGATATTACACACTACTAGGTGAGTTTCAGTCACAGGTAGTAAGTTTTTCTCTGGTGAGCTTATCTGATACTTCGGAAATTAATCACATTAATGCCAAAAATATAGAATTGAGGATTAACTTCAAGATGGAAGATCATCCAAATAAACGTAAGACTCTTGTAAAAACTGTTCTTGTTCAGAATGGAAAAACTATTTGTTAAATGTTTTGGTGATATTCAAAACAGGAGCAGTCACCACTGTCTTCGATGTGTGAGCACTCCGAGTTGGAACTGACCTGTAGTACAATTTGCATACTTGCTTGCATGTGTTCTTCCCCTTGCCATTCTTATTTGAGGCCAAAGTACGTCCACAGAAAGTACACCAGATACATTGTGCTGTTCTTTATGTTTATTATTTCCATATACATTATTCTAATATTCTACATATTGTAAATGGATGCAGAATGAAACAAAAACCGCCACATACCATCTCAAACTCTCATTTTTCACTGTAGTCAGTGACTAGTTTTTTTATCCCCTAAATCTCCCTAAATGTTTTCATCTGGTGAATATTATTATGTACAGAACATGTTTCGAGTAAGCCACTTCCATCTTATCCCATCTCCCATCATATTTTCCAACTTTATTCTGAGATTGAATCTGTAGTATCTTAGACTTTGCATGTCGTCTATAAGACGATTAGAATACTAAGCGTAAGAAAGCGCCAGGTTTATAGTCAACTAATTCTGAAATGATCTGTTATTAAAGGAGCAGTTTATAACATGTCACAGCCTGTCGAGTTCATACTTCAGTAAAACAGGGGGCTGCTGGAAAGTGATGATGACCACCGCTATTACAAGAAACACACACTCCCTCCTCAGTATAAGCATTAAAAGCTGTTTACTTACCAGTCTAGAAGAAAGCCAGCAACATCATCCCTTTACCCTTCAAGAGCGTCCTCAGTGGTGGAGCTTTAGCCACCATTGCTTTCATTGGCGAGCTGTCCTTATATGATCTAACCGGGAGAAACAGCTTCAACATGATTGATAAGAGGTTAGAATACTTGATAAGAGGTTAGATGAGGTTAGAAACTTCATCGGGGCAGCAGTGCTCATTCTTCATTCTCTCATGTTGGCCTGATTCAACTCCTACAGCATAACAGTGACCCCCTATCGCCTCTTCAGGTACAAAGTGGTATTACAAGACAAGGCTGGCAGAGACTAGCTGGTTAGCATGCTAGCTTATATTGACATCTCTGTAAAGAGGTCTCATGTACCATCAAAATTGTTATTCCTTCATATTATGTTAATCATTTTAGTTTATTAAAAATAAATAAATAAATAAATATAAATTGTACATATTGAATTGAATTGAATTAACTTTTTTGGTCCATGAGGGGCAATTCGTACTCGGCATAGACAAGACACTAAACATATGACAAAGATAAAATACACAGTAACCACACATTATTCATCGTGAATGATTTTTAATAAACCTAATAGCCACAGGCACATATGACACTTTATGTTGGACATACTGATGTCTAGGGCAGCGATAATGCAGACCCTTAATGATCGAATGGCCCAAGATAAGTAAATGCCTACTCACGCTACAGCCCACCCCTTGATGTGTGTGTCAGGTTGCATCTACAGTCGTCTCCTCCTGAAAATCATTTCAGATTTGACCATGTGCTCAGCGCTGCAAGCTAATGCTAATCTAGGATTGTGCCTACCTGTTGACAAGCCTCCCAGATCTGAGAATGAGTAGGAGTGAGGGACTTGACCGTGCTTCAACTCTTCTTAGAGGATTAGACTCTGTGCAGTATTAGTGCACACTCTGAGCTATGTCTCTTCCTTTTCTGACAGATGATTTTAATATTTCCGACTGATGTCTTTGCCTCTTCTCTGTGATAGCATTCAGGCACTAATCGTGCACGTCTTCTCAGAACTCGTTACTTCCAGTTTTGTAATGACTCAATTCAGCTGTATTGTCATTATATCAATACAGGGTTGTACAGTATAACGAAACACTGTCAGGCTACTTTAAAAATAAATAAATAAATAAATAGATATTAGAAAAGTGTGTAAAAGATGTATCTGCAGCATTTGCAGGAAGCAGCATATGCAGGAAACAAAATACAGCTTGGTGTAAGTGTGCGTGTAGGAGATTACAGTGTGCAGTTACGTATGTGGCTGTAAACAGTATAAGATATATTAAGGGTACAGTGCAGGTAGGAGAACAGCATATGACTTATTCAATATATCACTTCTTAGTTTTTTAAATATGGCCAGAAATTTAAAAAATGGCGTATGACTGTGTCCACTATAGTACAATGGCCTCCATTGCATATTTAAATTTTTGTAGTTTGCTATTAGTGACCATTTATCAAGTTATGTATAATAAACAAAACACTGACATTTAGTTTATGTTGAATGGAATATTTGACATGTACAATGTTTAAAGGCATACAAATCTTAACCGCCAGGGTTCCGTTTAAATCAGCGTAAAACGAATGTAGTCTGAGGGTGTGGTCAATTTTAGTTGGATTTGTATCAGTCCACCCAGTAGGAGGTTCTTGACTGATGGCTGATTAATCAGAAAACATATAATACATAAAACATCTATAGCTCTTTATGAGTTCAGCCATAAAACGATTCTCAGAAGAAGTGCATTCTGCTGTTCAGTTAATCCGGCTTCAGAGAAGCTTCGTTTGAGCTGCGGACGTCACTGGTACACAAAAATAATCACAGTTGATAACTAACACAGATTCTGCCACCCGCTTCATTAACCTTGTATGTGGACCTAAAAATAAAAGATGTTTGATTTAAATTCAGCAGCTATGTAGGCCACATGGTTTATAGTAGGTCAGCCTGTAAATTACATAGTCATTTTGATGTATTTGAAACAAGGAGCCCAGACAGAGAATAACAGAGGCCTACTGTACTGTATTGTAGAGAGAGTGAATGTGCAGTCTTGAATGCCACTGTGTTGACCGGCTTTCTGCGTGTAAACATATAAACCTGGAAGGTAGACTGGGAACATCCTAACGGCATACAAATTAGAGCGCAGAGTTTCAGCGTGCTCAGTGTTTGTTTGTCTAATAACCTTACTGTTGTTTGGCTGTTTACAAAAATAACTTTTAAGTGGAAAGAACCATGTTCCATAAATGAGATGTGCAACTGTGAAGAACACCTTCGCAAAAACAACTCTGCTTTAGAAATCTCTACTTTACAGAGAAGCATATTCATAGAAATTAAAGAACCTTCGTATAAAAAAATAACCATTATTGAGAAGAATCATTTAACCATACCAAAAAACGAGTTTTCAGTTTCTCAGTTTTTGTTTTCTTTACATTGTGATACGATTTCATGATGAGACCATTAAAAATGAACCAGAATTACTTGGAAAAAGGTCTGCTTCCATTATTATCATCTTCACTGGCAGTTCTAAAGAATTAATTTTTGTTGAAACCTATTAGGCAGTTTTCACCAAGATTCTGACATTCACAAATGTTTTCTTATTTGGCTTTTGATCTTGGGTAAGAACAGAATCCACAAGCACAAGAGTGTAAAGGTACAAACTTCTTCTTAGGACCTTGTTCAAGAACAAATTTGGGGCGGGGGTGGGGGGGGGTGTAAAAACTCGGAAACTATTTTTGGAGTACAATGTTCAGCCGTGCCAGTGATGCTACAAGAATAGCTGTTACTGAAACCCCTTTGAAGAACCACTTTTTAAGGGTGAAATGTAACAGTTCTTCACCAGTTCAAGGTTCTTCTTCCTTTACTTATAGGCCAATTCCATTAACTCCACTGGCTAGAACTGTGTAATAACTTTTTGCTAATAAGTTTCAGTTTAAAATTTATTTGCAACTATATACAGGGGTTGGACAATGAAACTGAAACACCTGTTATTTTAGTGTAGGAGGTCGCATGGCTAAATTGGACCAGCCTGGTGGCCAATCTTCATTAATTGCACATTGCACCAGTAAGAGCAGAGTGTGAAGGTTCAGTTAGCAGGTAAGAGCACAGTGCTGCTCAAAATACTGCAATGCACACAGCATTATGGGTGACATACCAGAGTTCAAAAGAGGACAAACTGTGGGTGCACGTCATGCTGGCGCATCTGTGACCAAGACAGCAAGTCTTTGTGATGTATCAAGAGCCACGGTATCCAGGGTAATGTCAGCATACCACCAAGAAGGACGAACCTCCACCAGCATCACGTAGTGACCTGGCCACTATCCTGCAAGAGGAATGGCTTAAACTCCCTCTGATCACTGTGCAGGACTTGTATATGTCATTCCCAAGAGGAACTGACGCTGTATTGGCCGCAAAAGGAGGCCCTACACCATACTAATAAATGATTGTGGTCTAAAACCAGGTGTTTCAGTTTCATTGTCCAACCCCTGTATATGTATATATATATATATGCATTTGTATATTTTCGTGTGTGTGTGTGTGCATAAATATTTTCTATTTCAAGTTGTATGTTTTTTATTTAACATTTTTATATTTAACATAAGTTTCTTGTTTCTGTTTGCTTGTTCTATATGTCTTTTCTAGCGTCTATACTTTTACTTGAAAAACTAATAAAAAGAATTTAAAAAACAAAACATTGATTTGCAACTTAGTTACAAGATTAATTAAAACTTGCTTTAGACAGCTTCACAACTGAGTTTACTTAAAAAATTAATTAAAGTTAAAGTAGCTAATTACATTTACTTAGTAATGTCAGCTCTATACCGGTTAAAACTTTCTTCTGGACTTCCAAGCCAAGAATCATTTAACAACACTTAAGAGAATACTAACAATGCTACCACTGTTAGTTTCCTAAAGAACCTTTATGTGTAATATAACCATTGCATTTACTGTTTAAAGAACCCCTTAAAGAACCTCTCCAGGAACCTGTAACTAAGTACAATTAAGGCTGCTCTAAAACACTGTCAGAACACTTCTCGGAAGGTATGGCTACGGTCTCATCCCTATTGGAAAGACTTCTGGGATGCAGGGAGGAAAATAGACATTTAGAAATGGCTTTTTAGAAACTGCTGTTTTGTTCGTTACTGCTGGCAGTGACCTTTCATGCACAGGCATGTTTTGTTGTGGCTCCCATCCGCCTGCAAGCCCTGTAACGATGGTTAATAAAGAAGGATGTTGCTGGAAAATTATGCAGATGCTTTCCCCAGGGATGCCTGCAGAGAAGGGGGGAGGGGGGATGTGGAAAATCAATGGAATTAACCAAACCAGCCAGGGAACGCTAAATTAATCAGTGAGGGAAAGGAGCTATATTATATTTGGAAGTATCATATTTGCCCCAGGGGAGCGAAAATGACGCGTGACTGTTTGGGAAGTTTAGGGAGTGTGAACTGTGCAGGCCTGTGGTGGTCACTGATTCAGTCACATCCCTCTTAAAATGCCAATGCTAGGTGTGCTTTACTGCCAGAGGTTGCTCCGAATGCCACGCCCTTTGCCACTTGCATCACGAGTTCTATGGTTCCAGACCGGCAAGTTTATGGTTCTAAAATCAAAAAAACAGTTTTGCTGGTTGTGAATCGGTCGAGATTTGGCACTGGCACCTGCATCATGCCACAGGACAAAAGCTATGTGTGCTTTGGTGCCTAAGGTGTCTCCTAATGCCAAACTGTTCTCATCTCTCCCTACACTGACCTCTTGTGTTGCAGCATTGCAGGATGCGCACAGAAGTCCCGCACATCTGTGTGGAAGACGAGCGTGGCCTTTCAGCAGCATTGCAGAAACACCGCATTTACCGCGTACATGCATGCAAGCTGTTAAACAGATGACTCGAGCCGAGACAGTTTCAGACTCTAATCTCAATATGAAGCTTAGAGTTTCAGTATCTTTGTATTTTAAGTAGCCCGCTGCCGCAGTGAATAGCCTCGTCTCTGGCTGTGGGTTTAAACCTACTCAAGCACTTAATGCCTTTTTTATTAGCACTTCTCACATGAAAGAGAAGATTGCACTTCTTTCCTCACATCATCCTCCTCTCTTTATTCTCTTTCTCTCTCACACCCTTGTCCACTCTCTCTCTCTCTCTCTCTCTCTCTCTCAGCCTGTGCGAGGGAAGAGCATTCTCCTCACCTTGGTAACTGGTTGCATGGTTACAGTAGAGCCTGGCTTGCCATGTGTGTGCCTGAGCAGGTTATTATTGTTCAGATTGTTTGTGTTCTGATGCAGATCACACGATGGGTTCTGTTGCTCTGAGATGGGAGAACATTCCCAGTGGAATGAGGTGAAAAAAGAACATTGACATTGAAAGGAAATACTAGATATACTACACACTAGATAAACAGACAGACAGACAAATAGATAGATAGATAGATAGATAGATAGATAGATAGATAGATAATCTATTTATCGATTAATAGCTGTGATGAGATCTTTTCGTGGTTGCACCACGTGGCATAGTTTCACTGTAGATTTATGCTGTAGCTTAAACACACACCCTACAGACAGTGTGTACAGACAGGTCTGAGTTAAAATGCCTGTTAAATGGCTGGTAAACTTGATCCATCGGGAAATGTTCAAGAAAACGGAATAACCAGTTCTGCGGGACAGGTCCTGCACCTCTATACACCTCCTGGATCAGATTACCGACATTAATGTAGGGTTCATTTAGTTGATCAGATACAGAATATATTACAGACCTCCGAACCACAGATTTGCAACACAAGACAGACCGAACCAGAGCCCTCAGTCCAACTTTACTATGGTGTCCAGACAGAGCCATTATTAAAACAGAGGTCTGAGGTCGCTCTGTCTCTGCTGGACAGGTGAGGAACATTAACTTGCTTTAATTTGTCCATTCAGTATTGCAATCCATTATCGGAGGCTGCAGTCCTGGTTTACTTCATTTACACATACAGCAGTGAGTTGGAAGGTTTGAACATGAAGTTGGACGAGCGGACTGAAGCACCAGCACAGCACCTCTGTGCCATTTAAGGTGGAAGACGTAGTTCTACTGAGAAATCTCAAACACAAGGAGACTCACCAACTCACAGGAGCTGCTAAATGGAGAAATGGCCCTCCTAGGAAGAAAATGGAAGCTGTCCAAAGAGCTTGTTGTACTGTATTAAATAATAAAAAATATATTAATTATTGATAAATGTTTCTATTTTGAACTTCCTCATCGTCCCAGGCAAGGTAGGTATGTAAGCAGGGAGGTAGACAGACAGACAGACAGAAGCACTGAGGTTTATTTGCTGGACCAGTATTCAGTATCCAGTATTTTTACAGTTGTGGACTTAAGGATTTGGCTGGGCCTCTCATTCCCTGTGGATCGCTTCAGCCTCCATCCACCCTCTGATCTCTGAAAGAGTTAATTCGGCCCTCAGCTAACCCTCTTCATGTGCAGCAGCAGTAGCAGCTTTAGCTAGCTGTTGTATCTCCCGCACTGGTTGCTGAATGCAGATAGCTTTGTTTGTGGAGACAGCTGGCAGCGCAAGCTCTGCACCGGAACCGCGTGTCTCCCCGAGGCTTTTGGCACAGAGAGCAGGATATACATACGTGAGCAGAGCTGAACGCTGCTGTAGAAACGGATCTGTCCAATGCGCGCCGGTTCAGAAGAGTAATCCTGTTATTCCTGCATGTCTCTCGGATGTCTGTAGCTTTTCTTTAAATCGCGGTAATAACCAGAGTGTTGGAGATCATATGGTGACTCGGCAGACTTGTGCTCTTTTAGGCCATCAGTGATGCTCAGCCCCAGACTCACAAATCTCCCAGTAAACTTTCTGGTTCGTAGATTCCATGCGTTTCCCAACTGTTTTCCCACGCAAAAAAAAAAAATTTACCTGTGACTCAGTTAACCTCGTTCCTTGTCAGCCGAATCCTTAGAAAACCTGATTCCAAGTTTGAACCTTTACTTACTGAATAATCCCAGGCTTAGTCATGAGTTCCACCTTGGTGTTTGGGGGTGGAGATATCTCACTTTGGATTATTAAAGGAGCTGTATGTAATTGGATCATGGTCTCCACCTTCGCACGAGTAGCTAAAACAACTTCAGGAGCAGTTAACTCGAGTTGTTGGTGAAAACAGTGTCGTCTAGCACGCAGACCACACTGATGTAAGCAGTTTCAAATGATCTAACGTGACACTTGGGTGCCACACCTCTCTTAAATGTGCCTGGAGTTGTGTGGCTTTCATCATCCGGTTCCGCAGGGCACTGTTCACAATAAAGCGGTCATCAGTGTGGGATGTGGCCAAAGGACGTGCCTTTCTGTGACTCTTCCAGTCTCTCTGTAATCTCTGTTGCAACCTACTGATGACACGCTGTGACACTCTAAGCTCATTGGCCACTTCCATCTGAGAACATCCTGTTTGAAGCCTCACAATGGCGAGGTATCGTTGATCAGTTGTTAGGTGTCGTCTTGGTTTCATGATGTCAAAATGTGAACAGTCTGATGAGGAGGACTGTTTAAATACCAATTCTAATTAAACCAGGAAATGTATTGGTCGACTCATGGTTCAAGCACCTGTGGTTAATTTGGCTGTTCAGCTTCTTCTTAGAGAACAGCAAGTCGTGCAAAACGATCTGAAACACTGACCAGTTGGACATGCAATTCAAACTTTTAGAGAAGGTCTCATTAAGTTCACCTGAAAAAGTTAGAATGCATTTTAGGTTCATCCTCAAATTCCACCTGAAAGCCAAATATCCCTAACTATCCCTGCGAGTAGTGTATGATACCTTAAAGTGGGCCTGTTATGCTAATTTTAATGATTTATATTCTTATAAACAATATACACAACAGTTTTCTGAATTCACCCTCTGTCAAAAACACTCTGTTCAAAAGGAGCCCCCCGTACAGAGACTGGGTTTAATAATTTGTGTAACTCCCGCCTCTCAATGATTAATAAAGTAGCACAACATTTTTATGAATCCTGCTCAGAAACGCTCTGTCCCTCCTGTGTCACACGCTGCTGTGGCTATTCTTACAATGATGTCAGTTTGATTGACAGTCTGAACCCTAAAGTTCTGGTGGAACAAGTCAATCTAGCTACACAAGCTTGGAGCAGGACATTTCAGAGCTGTTAGTTATTACTGTTTTTGCTCTCTATGCATTGTGTGAGGGTGTTCCAAGCTTGCCAGTAGGCAAGATGAGGTCACCTTGTAAAAGAGCAAAGGGCTGGAATTCCAAAGAGGCATTTCAGGCAACTGAGAAAGTGTTTTTTGGTGGGCAGTAGTTTCTGATTCTGGCGTATTCTTTGGACTTTATAACTTTGCATGCCATTAACGTGCACAAACAGCTCCATAACACACTGAAGGATAGAGAAATCCAGAAAAGCAATCCAATGTAAACCAAGTTTTCCCTTACATGCAACCCTATAGCATAATAGATCGACCATCATGCTTAACTTATTATCTCTGAGGCTTATTCAGAGATAAGATTATTATTGTCATCGGCTGACAATTCAGTATTTGACCAATTAAGGCCTAATGAGGTAATTAAGATGAAAGGCAACTGGAACTATATATACTGTGTGTGTGGGTGCGTGTGCGTGTGTGCGTGCAGCTCTGGAAATAAGAGAGCACTCCAGTTTCTTCTTAAATCAGCATCTCCACATGTACAGCAGGTTCTTAGTGAGGAACAGAAGGTTGGGTTCTAGCTTTACTGGCAGATACAGTGAGCGTCTGGTTCATAAGCAGCAAACACAACAACAACAGCTAATCTGGCATATGGCCAAACCCCCCTATCTAAGTGGGGGGGGGAACCCTCCAGCGCCCATCACTCTCCCTTACACACCGTAAGATGACCTCAAGTGGCCTACAGAGAGAATGGCGAGCGGTGGCTGGGGTGAAACGCACTCGAAACAGGCTTCTGGAGGTCATTAGTGATTTTCTAAATAAACAGATTTGGGAGACATGTTTCCAGTAGTGTAGAGAATAAAACAGAACTGCTCATCTTATATATATGTATATATATATATAAATATATATATATATATATATATATATATATACCAGACGTGTGGACTCGAGTCACTAAACTGATGACTTGTGACTTGACTCGACAACATTACTAAAGACTTGAGACTTGAGTTAGAATTTAGCTTTACTGAGGACTTGGAATCGGACTTAATTAAGACTCGAAAAGGACAACCCTACTTTAACATAAATGAATGTAAAACTGAACTGGATCATTTTATATTAAATGGCGTGTAACGCTAGGGAGCTGTGTGCCGCTCAGCCCAAATGAAAATTTTCCGTAAACCTAGTAAAGCCGCGTACAGCACTAGGGAAGCTTTGACGGGGGGCGCCAGGTAAATAATTTGTGCGGGAGAAGGACGAGCAACATGATCCCAAAAATAATCCTGTTCACTACAAAGATTATAATTAGTAAATAAAAGAAGAAATGCAGGCAAGATGTGAGGTCAAGATCACAGATGGAGATGCAAACCACTTCAAGGTCAACATTTGAGACTGAGGAACAGTAAGTCTGTGCTTGTATATTTCGCGTATAGCAGTTAGCAAGCTAGCAAACTGTAGCGACATAATAAACAACAGCGAATGAGCTGTTGTCCTCTGTTCGGTTACTGAAATAAAAGGAAACACGACGTGGTGAATTAGCATAGAGCAGAAAAGTGTCAAACACAGCAGTTCAACATGCTCGTTATATATATACAGTATACTATATAATCGGCGCTGTCCAACAGAAAAACTATCTCCAAAATGGACTTGGCACAAAGGGCCAAAACTCATTTCAATTTAATGTAAGTCAATGGAACCAGACGTTTTTCTATTTTGGGCCATGGTCTATTTATCATGTAGATGTAAACGACGCCGCTGTTTTTCCACCTGGACAAAAATGGAGATACTGTTTTTCATTGGACGGCGACGATATAATATTTACCATACATGTAACGCTTAAGATGTGATGTCATTAAAAAATTCCTGTAGGTGGAATGTGTTCTACTACTTCGTTATAGTGAGAGACTTGGCCTTCGAGGCTGTCCTAGCACTTTTACTGTTTTTTTTTCTGGGTCAACCACCTATTTTAACGCCAAATGGCTGGCATGAGGTGATTAGTTTGGATCAGAATGTGTTGGGTAAGAATCTAAAAACAGGGCAGTGGGCCTCAGGGCCAGGGTTGGAAACATGATGTAGTCATTAGCCTGTTTGATTTTTTCTGAAACAGCTCAATGATATCATGAATCATATGATATTTTTTTTTAATCCATAAACCTTACTTTTTGTTGCTATGCTGGAAACTGTGGTATAGGTCACATTCATTTTTTCATACTGCAGTTTAGTAACATTGATCTATTAGAGAATCTACAGTAAGACTTTGTTTACTGCCAGTACTTTGCAGGTTATTTAATCCTCAAATTATTTTAATTAACGATTTGCCAACTACTTCCTTTCCTGTTAAGTAAATAAAGCACTTTTGTTGTTTGAACTGTTTGAGATGATGGCAAGTTGTTTTTTGTTATCCTAAATACAAACTTTTTAAAAACATTTATGATTATGATAGTTTAATATACTATAATCAGCTGCATCAGTTATGTGAAATATTGACAATTACATCTGGTGACTTGACTAGGACTCGAAGTTTAAGACTTGGGACTTGACTTGAGACTTGCTTGTATTGACTTGGGACTTGACTTGAGACTTGCTTGTATTGACTTGGGACTTGACTCGAGACTTGCTTGTATTGACTTGGGACTTGACTCGTGACTTGATTGTTAAGACTTGAGACTTACTTGTTACTTGCAACTTAGTGACTTGTTCCCATGTCTGATATATACTGCATATATATTCATCATCATAATCATCATCATCATGTTTGCCCAAAAAGTTCATACAGCTGTAAGCTTTGATGTATGGCATATTTGGCATAATAGTATTTAATTAGGAAATATGAAACTGGTCTAATTGCCATTTTAAATTAGAATAACATCATCTTTATTGTACTTTATGGCGCTGAGCAACTTTTAATATCACATGTAACAGCAAGTTAGCAAACTCAAACTCTATTATTTAGTCAAATTTAGGAGCCGGCTAGTTACTTAGCTTTCAGTCTGGGAGTTGGCAGTGCCTCAGATGGAGGAGATGGACCATGACCATTAAATCAATCCAGGCTGCAGTACTGAAAGCCATAAATGTGGGTAATATCAGCAGATCTGGCTAACGCAAGAGAAATATCCAACTGCTTGCTGGCAGTTATTGACTACAGAGTAAATTGCCCTGTGGAAATGGCTTTTACAACCCATACGTAAAGTTTACAAAATGCAGTAAAGAGAAAAACACACACATAAAACACACTGAATACGCAACTGACCTGGATGATGACGATGACGATGATGATGAAACTTACTGTCTTATATTATATTGCTTTATTATGCGTATTTTTAGGCATCAGTTCCCCTCAGCGGGGCACTTCTGGATGCTGTTAACGGAGTGTCAGTCACTGGAGTATGTCCTGCCCTCATTAGAGCAGACAGCGAGCTCGGCAGACAGCTCGCACTCTGACACCTTTCAGCGATAGTGTTCAGACAGGCTTTAAGGTTAGGTTTCTCCTGAGTCACTAAAGCTACAACTCCAGCTGGAGTCTGAGCTTATCTCATACCACAGCTGTAACCCCCTAACAATAAATAGAAATGTAAATCATCTGTATTGTTGGAATTATTAATGATGCTGGTTTACCCACATTTGTAGTCAAGTGGTTAATAGAAACTTGAACCTACATGATAGAAATACTGTTATTATTAAGTCAGTTTATTCCAAATTTGTATCTGTGTTTACAGTCTGGTACCTCATCCAACGATCCTGCTATTTAACCACAGACTTTTCTTTTCCTTTTTCACAACGTAACTAGACATTTCTTCCCCTGCCCACAATGTGGTGGTTGGTGAGGCCCAGCAGATAACACCACTACCAGCCAGGGAGCTACCACCCCATGTGGGAGACTGTGGTTTGATTCCCAGTTTGGGTGACTATGCTATGCTACACCAATAAGAGTCTTTGGGCAAGACTCCTAACACTATATTGGCCTACCTGCTTTATGAATAACCTTCAGCCAAATGCTGTAAATGTTGGCTTTGCTCGTCTTGGCAAGGATGTTCTGCTGTACCTTGCTACCCCAAAGCATGAGTGTCTGAAAGCATCGACAAGGACATGCTGTTAAGGACGTAGCTGAGAAGGTATTGGCCTACCTGTTTTATGAATAACCTTCAGCTAAATGCTGTAAATGTTGGCTTTGCTCGTCTTGGCGAGGATGTTCTGCTGTACCTTGCTACCCCAAAACATGAGTGTCTGAAAGCATTGACAAGGACATGCTGTTAAGGACGTAGCTGGGAAGGCAGAGGCAATACTGGTGTGGTCACCTAACAGCTACATCGTTTCCGACCATGGTATGACTGCATTGGGGATAGAAAGACAAATGTGTAAATAAAGCTTTTACCCAGAAAGATGGTGAACTGGCTGCACAGTAAAACCAGTAATGCTGCGGCTTAATTAACAACTCATTCACTGTTAATACCCCATGATGATTCGACCAGACAGAGATAATGTGAGAGCTGACAGCTCAGTGATGGTACACAAAGCATAAAGGTGATCTGCAGGGTTTAGTGGCAGCAGAGCTGTCACGTATTCCCCCTGCATAAGCAGTAACGCACACCCCTGGTGCACCCACACCTGTCAAATCACCAACACTGCCTTCGCACAGAGTATGCCAACTACCATAACACAACCTTCCTGAACCGTCTTCAGCAAGAACACTCACGAGCACATCACGCGTCAGGCTCTGTAGCAGCTTGCGCTGCACTCTCTGTGGGAAGCCCAACGGGAGCTTTAAAACACTCCACAATGTCATCATCAGCCTGCTGCTTGCCAATGAGAACCTCATCACCAAAACTCGAAAGCATATCATTCAGCCGAGCAGGAAACCATCCAGCCAGGGAATCTCATAAGCTATAAGAGTTTCATGGTTACTTAAACGTAAAATGTTGAGGAGTTTTTCATCATTTTGCTGCACATCTTTTTGACACTCATCACCAAAAGAAGAAGGGTCATATTGTAGGACTATTGGGAAGGAAGATAAAACGACCAGATAACCAGCGAATTCTTTAAAAACGCCTCCACACTTGACCAGATCAGCCCACAGAAAAAGCAGTCCCGGCTCTGGAAAAGCTGTGGTGTGAAAACATGTTAAAGAATTGATCAAATCTCTTTCATTTATTCAGTTAAATATGATGTTTTAAAACAACTGTTTGCCCAGTAGAGGAATATAGACAGTATAAAGAATATGTACAGTATGTGTTTCATACATTGCAGATTTTAGTGCCGCATAGAAAGAGGGAGTGGATATTTTATTGCATCATTCTCAATGTTTACATCTAGACATTGTTCCAAACTGGAGCTTCAGGAGCTGTACCATACACCTCCTTGTTTCTGCACTCATTGTCCATTTTATCAGCTCTGCTTATAGGAGCTCTTTGTGGTTCTATAATTAGGGACTGTAGTCCTTCTGATTCACTGGTGTGAGTGGATCAGTCCTCTTGGAGTGTTTAAACACTGTGTCCACTCACTGTCCACTCTATTAGACACTCCTACCTTGCTGGTTCATCTTGTAGATGCACAGTCGGAGACGATAGCTAATCTGCAACTGCAGAGTTTGTGTTGGGTTTCCCCTAGTCCTTCATAAATGGTCACCACCACCGCTGCCCACAGGTCACTGTCCACAGGTCACTGCCCACAGGTCGCTGCCCACAGGACGCTGCCCACAGGATGCTGTTAGCTTGATAGTTTTTGTTGGTGGGCGATTCTTAGTCCAGCAGTAACACTGAGGTATTTAAACACTCCGGCAGCACTGCTGTGTCTGTGGTGGTCCTGTGGTGGGGGGGCCTGACCATTAAAGAGCATAGTGACAAGTATCCAGAGGAACAGGTGGACTACAGTCTGTACCTATAGAATTGCAAAGTGCACCTACATGGTCAGTGGAGCTGTTAAAGTGGACAATGAGTGTACCTAAGCATGTGTACGTAATGAAGTGGCCAGATGGTGTATATATCTATAAGCAGAAAACAGTGCTATGAAATATCCTGAAGCTGCTGGCAAATATCATCACCATTCACGCCATTCCCGGTTAAATATAATTCCAGCAAAGCTGTATCATTTGTCTCGGAGACAATGAGGTTTAATATTTGCTTGACAAAGCAAGCTTTCTTTTCTCGGGTGATTGGTTTATATGATGTGCTTTGAAATGTTGGGTTTGGGTAGTTAGGATATGAAGCCAAGTGCATTGTTCTATAGAAAAATGGGAACTTGCTTAGGGGCTCCTTAAGCTGCTGAGAAAAAACTGTAAGAATGACACTGACTCTCATTGTGTGTTGGCACAAAGGTGTGTGTGTGTTGGTGTAGCAGCCAGCCCTGAGTCACTGGGCCCTTCAACCTCTCTTTTGTTTACTGCTGAGCCCCGGGGTCTGTTTACTTCCTGCTCGATGAATGGGAGCACATGCAATCAAACCAGGTCAGAGAGGGAGACACAGGCAGAGACTCAATAACATGAGAGAGTTTATAAGAGACTAGAAGAGAATTAAACAGTGTGTGTGTGTGTGTGTGTGTGTGTGTGTGTGTGTGTGTGTGTGTGTGTGTGTGTGTGTGTGTGTGAGTGGAGCTCTAGGCGGTGGGTATTCACTGAGGAGTATGGGAAAAGGGGACAGGACACTGCAACAGGCAGTAGAGCTCGTCTAAATAAAAGTCTGCCAGTGTGTCACTCTGGCTTTATGATTGTAAGCTGACCATCAAAGTATTTATAGGGATGCACCACAATTTACATAATATTAATTATTTTCATGATTTATTATCAATATTAAACAGCAAGCTGTTCGTTAGTGTTGTCTAGATCTCTCAATTTTCCTTCCCAGCATGGTGATTATTGCATGATTAGCATTATCATATTAATTCAAAGCATAAATCAAATGGCAAATTACTTATGCTCGGTGTATCCAGAATTAAGGTTTTGGTGCATCACTGCTTTTACTTAAGGACTGGATGGATGGATGGATAGATGGATGGACTGATGGATGGATGGACAGAGAGTTGGATGGTGACACTAATACTATAACTGAAATCAGTTTTTACCTTTTGCCAATTAATAACGAGGGTGTCAGGCCGTAGTGTGAAGGAAGTAGCTGAATCTGCAGCTGTATGGAAGCGTACGGTCATACAGGTCTACCAGCAGTGGCTAAAATCCCAGTCTACAGGAAACTCTTCTCGGAATTGTGTCATACAAAGGCATCCACCAAACCTGCCCCAACTGAGCAATTCTATGATGCAGTAGTGTCTGAACATTGATGTAACGTACATCCAGAAATACCTCATGGAGGTATTTCACACTATTAGGTATGTTTCAGCCAGGTGACTCTGATTTGTGATTATTTGTGTCGGCTGAGCTTCTATTTCATATTGCGTTTGAGCTTTTGGCAAGCACATGTTATAATGGCTAATAATAGTAAAAGTCAATGAAGGAGGTTCATTCTATGTTTCTGTTTGAGTCTGTTTTGACACATTGCTTCTGCGTGAGCATTGCAGGGTTCTACTCCAAGACAGCCAATCAGAGCAGAGCTTATCTATTTATCTATAAGCTATTTATAACCAAAAATGAGAAAACAGCCCAAAAGTCTCTACCTTTTATGTAGAGAACCGGTTAAAATACAGAGTAACACATTCTATGGCACCTTTGTGTAACTTGCTTAGTCATGGCTGTATAAGGTGTTCGTGGCTGAAGAGTATATATAGACAGGTTCTGTATGTGTGTGGTGGAGACAGCTTGAGTGCCACAAGCCAGATCAATATGTGAAGGATGAGGAGAGACAAGTTTCTTCTCACCTTTCTCTTCTAATCAGCTCTTCCCCCATCCGCACACTTTCTTCAGGGCTCTCTGAGCTTAGTTTCTCTCTTCTCTCCCCCCCCTCACTTCTCCTCATACTGTGCTGAGAAATGAGTTTTCAGAAGGAGAGACAGCTGGGACAATATGCCCCACTGACTCCTTAAACACGATACGACCGCCAACACACCACTGCTCTCCCTCGAACCCCCACACGCTCTCAGCTCCAAAACATCTTCCGTAGTGCTAGGAATATTTGTCATTTTGAGCTGTAATTATTTCAGCACCAAGTCAGTCTTCAATTTTTACATCAGAAGCATGAATAATATTAAAATCTCATTAGGTTTGATTACGTCGGGAAGCGGAAAGGATTTAGCTTAGGGCATTTGATTACCACTATTAATCTGATTTTGACTGTGTTTTGGAAAACTGTTAGGCTGCCAGAATAATAAACTTTATTACCCGAAACGTCGAGACAGTATATGAAATGTCAATTAACTCAGAAAGCGGTGATTAGTAAATATTGTTTGACATGAATTAGATTAAGACTGTGATGTACCTTATATATATGGTGTACATGTCCTATAATATGAAATGACAAATAGGCCCTCTCCATAGGGTGACCACATTCATAACCCCAAAAAGGAGGGGGCACATTATAACCTACCCATAACCTGTATAACACATAAGGAGTGCTTTACTCACCTAATTGGGTCGAATGGTTCTAATTGACTAACACAATGTCACATGACCTTGGTAAACCAATGAAAGGCACACATAATATTGTTGGCGAGTGCACATTTTAAATAGTTACCCCCGAAAAGATGTAGGAGGATGTACTCACCTATTTTCCTCGCTCTCTTTCCCATCCTCCCTCTCTCTGCATGCTTCCAGCACCTGTTTGCACCCTGGTTCGTTCATGTGGTTTGTCAGGCCACTTTTAACTGCTCCATGTTACTATTAACTCTACTTAGTGTGCAGCTCACTAGGTCAGAGGATGTACTGTTCCCAGGTAGTGTTAAGAAGGTGTAGTGTTTAGTACCCAACACAAAACTACAACACTGTTGGCTAACAGGCATTCGTCCAGGTATGGTACCAGACGGAGGGCTGGGAGTTAAACAACCAGACTGTCTTGTCTAAAACCGGACGTGTGGCCACCCTTCCTCTCCATTGACCATTGACGTACTGTCATATGCTGTAGGTCCTATGGAATATAAGACTATCTAAAGCTTGTGCGCTAGCTAAAGCTGGAAAGCTGCTAAATGTAAGAGTTAGCTTGCTGTTCCTCGCTTAGCAGGCGAGAGAAAGGGAGAGGGCCACTATGTGATGCCAGAACAAAGATGGCAGCCTTCTAGTAAATGAACTTTGTCAGTTATTAATGTTAAATGAAATATTGAGCTTGTTTTATACCACATATTGGACATGATGCAGTCTAAATGTATTTTTAATGTTTTACTCTTCTCTAAATGTTCATTCCAAATTTAATACTGTGTTACGTCACCTGTCCTTTTAACAGCTCCTTATTTGGTTTGAGGACTAAGGGCACCGATTACATTGAACTATTTTGTCACCTATTGCATAACCATATGGGGTCTTCCCTGTCATATGTTGGGCTTAGTAATGCACTGATACTGATTTCTATGGAAGGCAGGTTTAGACCTGTGCTCTCTGATTTTAACGTGCAGAATGTGTATTTGGGTCATCATGTTAATATTAGCATGGGTGTCTCTCAAGAAGACGTGGTCCAGAAGGCAGCATATCATCACTTGTCTGTCATTGAGTTTTGTTTTTATGCATAATTTGAGATTTGCAGCTGTTTTTTACACTACTGAGAATTTCATGAAGAAGGTAAGGGTTTTTGCCCTCTCCTGTAAAGTTGGCTGTTTGGAGATACGTGGTGATGATGTCTCACTAAAGTTAAAGTTGATGGTGCCTTTGCAAATGTGCAGGCTATCCATGCTGTGTGCACTAAAACACCCCTTATGAACTATAGTACCTGTTTATGTAAGTTTGTTCCAGATGAGACAGACCAGGGATGCACAATTTGTCGTTTCAGCATTGTCAGTGCAGTGTGTGCATGTGGAATAGTCACATGTGAACTAATTAGACTGGATCAGACACAGCAGAGCGGCTGGAGTTTTTACACACCTCAGTGTCACTGCTGGACTGAGAATAGTCCGCCAGTCAGAACTAGCCAGCCAACAGCATCCTGCAAGGAGCATTTTGTGACCCCTGATGAAGAGGATGACCAACACTGCAGTGCGCAGCAGCAGATGAGCTATCGTCTCTGACTGTACATCTGCAAGGTGGACCAGCAAGGTAGAAGTTTCTAATAGAGTGGACAGTGAGTGGACACTAGCACAACACACCCTAAAACACCACCTCTACCACGTCAGTGTCACTGCAGTGCTGAGAATGATCCACCACCGACATAATACCTGCTCCGCGGTGGTCCTGTGGGGGTCCTGACTATTGAAGAACAGAGTGAAAGGTGGCTAACAAAGTATGCAGAGAAACAGATGGATGGTCTGCACACTGTAGCTGATAAAATGCATAATGAGTGTAGATACAAGGAGGTAGTTTCAAGGTTATTTATGCCAGTTGTTTTAATCTGTTATAACCGCTTATTAATATTTGTGAAGTTTTTATAACCTAACTAATAACCAATAACAACATATTTGTAGACCATTTATAAATCACCATAAAGGTAGCCTTATTCTAAATTGGTACCCAGAGATTTCTTCTTTCTTGTTTTTTGATGATATAATGCATCGTACTTCCTGAACTCAGAAGTGCAGTCGCTTGTTGGGGAACTTTGGATTATTTACTGATGCATTTATCCACAAGTGGTAGCCCATCCATACTAGCCTAGACTTTTCCTGGAGGCTCCTTTTGTAAACTAATCTTATTGCATCTCCTGTTAAAATGTTTTAGGCATCAATTTAAACATATTTACATTTGTGGCATTCAGCTGACCCTCTTATCCAGAGCGACTTACAAGGTTTATCATATTACAGGTGGGCCAATGTAGTGTTAGGAGTCTTGCCCAAGGACTCTTATTGGTGTAGCACAGCGTAGTCACCCAGACCGGGATTCAAACCCCAGTCTCCCACATGTGGTGGTGGCTCTCGGGCGGGCAGTGGTGTTATCCGCTGAGCTACACCAACCACCAAATATTCACCAAAAACAATACAAATATGGGTCACCAATGCTGAAAGTCGTCGGGGCAGTCATTAATAGGGCTCTGTACCATAATCCCCCCAGGTTTACTTACTCTGATGGAAGAAATCACTGTGTACCACCTCATGCTTATTTAATGCTCTGTTCGAATTTGGAGGCACCTGGTGCATCTTCCAGCAAGGTCGTCTCCCATCAAACCGCTGGTGTATAGCATTTAGTGTCATCTTAGTAACAGCCTTTGTAATCACGTCACCACTTCGTTCTCTTCTTTTTCCCTCCTTCAGAATGATGTAAAGGGGTTGCAATCCCTTAGAGTAAAATTGCTATGTTAATTACTTTGCATTGAGGTCACACTGACTGGAAATGATTTAGGAACCATGTGCCAAAACATCCTTTGGATTTTTCGGCTACTTTGAGCCATACTAGACATTAGTCATCGCGGTTATACTTACTTATTATTGTTACAACAGTGAAAACAACAGCAGCTGTCATTGGAAACCCTAGTAGAGGATATGTGAGGGATGACCCCTGGCATCTTTTGGAGCTCATTCCCAAGCAGATGTGTGGGCACAGTTATGATGAATAGAAACACCTAATTGGTTGAAAGCAGAGCCTTGAGCGACCTGCTTTTTCGCAAGGCAGCGGTGCTGCTGTTAAATAATAAAGAGAGTGTCTGAAAGAGAATAAAAGAGGAGGAAGAAAGAACGTGTGCCTGTCAAAATCGTACTTGTTAGCGGCATTGCGCATTAGCTTTCCTCTCTTCTCTCTTCTTTTGGCTTGAAAACCCCTGCATTGCACCAAGTGGAGGAGAAAGTCCTGCTGTGTATCACTGTCTGTGCCTCGTTTCTTCTCCATCTTTGCTAACCATCTGTTAGAAAAGACAAAGCGTGGCCCTTTATTCATGAATTGAACCACTTCTTTCCATACTACACCTTCCAAACAGTCTAGTCACAGTCATCAATTACGAAATCTATAAAGATTCTGAGCCCTAAACTGGAGCAAGGGTGCAGCACATGTATGCTGGAGCCCTGACTGCACCTGCTTAAAGCTTTGCTATACTGAACATATCCACAGGGGAGAACCAATGCTCCGTGCTGGCTGACACACCTGTGAAGCAGGCAGGTCACTTCTAGGTATGAAATTCCTGTACATGGTAGATACACAGACCCACCGAACTGATAGATACACAGACCCACCGTTAACATTGCTGTGTATGTAATGTCATTCACCAGCTTATTTGCAATGACATCTCTCTCTGACCAGTAACGTGTCACCTCACAAGAGCTTGCATGACCATGACTGCCACAGCACCAGAAACCTTAAAACCACAAAATTCTTGGCCCACGATTGAAGTAACCTACAACAGTTACAGCATTTAGCTGACACTCTTATCCAGAGCGACTTACAAGGTTAATGATTACAGGTAGGCTAACGTAGTGTTAGGAGTCTTGCCCAAGGACTCTTATTGGTGTAGCTCAGCATTGTCACCCAGACTGGGATTCGAACCCCAGTCTCCCAAACGTAGAGGTGGCACCCTGAGTGGTGGTGTTACCCACTGAGCTACCCCAACCGCTACTATTCATGCATCCACCTGCAACTTTGCCTCAATGCACCCATTTGGGGAGCGCTGACTCGCACCGTAAAGTTTGAATTGATTTTAACAGTTGCTGTATCTAGGTTTGCCAGTCTGGAAAAAAGCGGCCTTCTGGTTTTTGTCATGAACGTGAAACAAAACATTAAAAGTATAAAGAATTTTCTCTTTTTAATGGTAATTCAGAATTAAATTTTGGGGCATTTACTAGAAGAGATTTACGTGCTTCAATTTTCCCAAAGCACAATATTTTACCCTCTGTCGGAAATGTTCTGTTAGAGCTCCTGTGTCTTCAACCCCCATCTCCCAATGTGCACAGGGTGTTCTGATTGTTCAGCTTGTCCACTCTGCGGTCAACCACAAGAGTAATCCCACCCCAAAACGTTCCGCCCGTGTTCCTGTATACACGTTCTCACGATGGCAGCAGTTCTGCCATGTCAGTTTAAGCAAGAGTCCAGTCCCAGGAGACCCACTTCAACTTCACAAGGCAGACTGGAATCATTACAGTGTCCGGTGGTTTCCAAGCTGTTCGTGGTCTGGTGCATGGACATGGAGTTTTCTGCAGGCAGGCAGAACTCTGCATATATCAGGGGCACTTAAAACTTGACCCAAGTATGTGATCAGCTGATCTTTCTCTTAACTGGAATTATTCTGAAAGCTGAACCAGTGACAAATTAGGACCTTGCATTCCCTTGTTTAAACGCAGGATGGAAATACAAACCTTTTAACTTGACTATGAGGCTTAAACTGAGACCTAAGCCTTGTATTGGGTTTTGCTGCTGTTGGTAATTTTACCCTTGTGTCTCTCTTGGTGGTAGACGGAAGATGGCAAACCAAATGTTCCACGGTTGGAATATTCCAATGGAGCCGCACTTGAATATTCTCCCAGTGTTGTAGTGCTATATTATTGAGAATTATATTTCAAAGCAAATTTGCGAATGCACCAATGCAGTCCATCACTGCTCTTGATCTATATCAGCTACTGGCTGATCAAAAGGCGATCAGCAGTTGGTATCTGTCCCTAAATACACAGATCAAACCATCTTCAGTGAAGCGGTGGCCCACAGCTCATATAGGGCCGCATTTCTCTCAAACATGTCTTGGATGACTGCATACAGCAAAGGAACTGGACCTGGGACTGTGGCAAAGACTCGGTGATGAAACACTGATGGAAGTGGTTGTTGAAAGCACATTGTCTAGTAAAGATGAGGGAAGTAATTGTTTGTTCCACACACTATTTGCAATTGTTGCCTTCAGGCTGGCCATTCTTTGTTTCCATCTGGCAGATTTCTGTGAACAGCAGCAAAGAGAGCCGCAGTGTGATTAGCTCCGCCGGCGCAGATGTGTGCACATGATCTCAGTATGTGGAGGATGAGCCGCGCTGTAACATGTGGCAGGGTAGCCAGTGAGCCGTAGCATATCAGACATGAATTTCCATGTCAGTTGTCAGCTGAAGCTTTTCTAGTACATCTGGACTTCAGTAGCAACATCCACATCCCAACAGTAGCGCTGCAACCTGCGTGCTGAAATTGTGACTGTGTCAGGAAGGGTGACCTATTCATAATGTACTGCACTATTATTATTGTTATTACTATTACTATTATATTATTATTAATCCAGCGTGCCATTTTGTAGCGGGATCCAAATCCTGATTATTACTAAGTGGATATATGAATTATCTACTTAAGATGCAGCGACCTTTCTTTTCTCCCAGTACCAATTTTGGGGTATAAGCCAGTAGCAAATACTGATTCAGTGCTCTGTTCAGACGCTTATGTTTACGTTTAACAATACCAAGTGTCATATTGCATCGCACCATATCATAATGTCATGGTCAAGACCTCTAGGGTCGAGTTCAAATCAAGACTGACACATTTTGGTAGTCAAGATCGAGACCAGGAGTGGGCAAGACATGACTAGATTTAAATTTTTAATATTTTAATAAAACAGAACCATAAAGCCTGCAGAGAAGATCATCACTGACCCATCACACCCTGGCCATCACTTGTTCCAGCATCTTCCCTCTGGACAGCGCTTTAGCCAGATAAGGACTGAGAAATCCAAGCTACAGAGAAGCTTCTTCCATCATGCCATCACACTCATGAGCAGCTGAATATTACAATGCACATAACACTACACATTCGGGGACGTTTCTCACTTCCTGTTCTGCTGCACTGCACTTTTAATTTATCTTATTTATTCTATTAACAGTATCACACAACACCCCATCCTCTGTACTGACTGTCTCAGACTGGTGCTCCATCCTCTGTACTGACTGTCTCAGACTGGTGCTCCATCCTCTGTACTGACTGTCTCAGACTGGTGCTCCATCCTCTGTACTGACCGTCTCAGACTGGTGCTCCATCCTCTGTATTGACTGTCTCAGACTGGTGCTCCATCCTCTGTACTGCCTGTCTCAGATTGGTTCTCCATCCTCTGTACTGACTGTCTCAGACTGATGCTCCATCCTCTGTACTGACCGTCTCAGACTGGTGCTCCATCCTCTGTACTGACTGTCTCAGACTGATGCTCCATCCTCTGTACTGACTGTCTCAGACTGGTGCTCCATCCTCTGTACTGACTGTCTCAGACTGGTGCTCCATCCTCTGTACTGACTGTCTCAGACTGATGCTCCATCCTCTGTACTGACCGTCTCAGACTGATGCTCCATCCTCTGTACTGACCGTCTCAGACTGGTGCTCCATCCTCTGTACTGACCATCTCAGACTGGTGCTCCATCCTCTGTACTGACCGTCTCAGACTGGTGCTCCATCCTCTGTACTGACCGTCTCAGACTGGTGCTCCATCCTCTGTACTGACCGTCTCAGACTGGTGCTCCATCCTCTGTACTGACCGTCTCAGACTGGTGCTCCATCCTCTGTACTGACCGTCTCAGACTGGTGCTCCATCATCTGTACTGACTGTCTCAGACTGGTGCTCCATCCTCTGTACTGACTGTCTCAGACTGGTGCTCCGTCCTCTGTACAGACTGTCTCAGACTGGTGCTCCGTCCTCTGTACAGACTGTCTCAGACTGGTGCTCCATATTCTGTGCTGACCGTCTCAGACTGGTGCTCCATATTCTGTACTGACCGTCTCAGACTGGTGCTCCATCCTCTGTACTGACCGTCTCAGACTGGTGTTTCTTCCTGTACTGCACATTTTAATCTGCCTCTACATCTGGACTGCTGCACAATGCACTTTAATATGCGTATAGAGCTACACATAATGTAAAGTTTACAGGTATGTAAGGTGTGTGTGTGTGTGTGTGTGTGTGTGTGTGTGTGTGCGTGAGTGTGTGTTAGTGTTAGGAGTGTGTGTGTGTGTTAGTGTTAGGGGTGTGTGTGTGTTAGTGTTAGGAGTGTGTGTGTATGTTAGTGTTAGGAGTGTGTGTGTGTGTGTGTGTGTGTGTGTGTGTGTACTGTGTGTAATGTTGTTACTCTCTGTGCACTGTGAGCTACTTTAACCAAAGACAAATTCCTTGTATGTGTGAACATACTTGGCAAATAAAGTTTGATTCTGATTGTGAGACAGGGACATTATGCTCCACCCCCACTCACAGTTCACCTTCCCATGAAACCAATATTCCAGATAAGGCTGAGACCTAGACCGCCTGTTTATGGCCTGGAGACTCAAGACCCAAGTACTACACTAGTGCATCGTATAGTATCAGATTGTATCGTTGTACCGTGACTGACCTTGAGTTGTGGTTAGTGTCTTAGCTTGAGGCTAACATACAGTATTATTTGGGTGCTAGAGCATTAAATCTGGACTTTGTTTCAAAGTGTGCGTTTAAATGGAATCATTTAAACATTATCATATTCAGGGACATTTTCAGGCAGCCATATATAGAATATGGGCCCTTTACGTGACCTCAATCACACTGTGTGTCTCACAGGCTAACAATCGCAAAGCAGCTCTAGACAAACCATTACAAAACCTTTCTGTATGAAAACCCGCAAGGCCTGCACTGCTGAGGCATTGGGATCTGCTCAGGGCGTTTGCCACGGCTGCTGGACACTCAGTGAAGGAGCAGGCCTGGCCACAGTGGACGCATTGTTGCTGTTTTCATGCAAGCCGATGAAGCTGGTTATGTAACATTCTGCGCCCTCCTCGCACTGACTCTGTTTTTTCCCCTGTCGTTGCAGATCTCGTCATCCGGGTGGCGAAGGATAAATTCGGAGCCGTCAAGTCAGAGTACCAGAAGGTAAGAGGGTGTTGGGCATCCCTGTGACCGTACAGGTGACTCCTGGTGATCCGCCAACGTAGTTAAGCGGAGAAGACATTGTCTCCCCGTATCTGTTCTCCAACTGGCCGTTAATTGCTTGTGAAAGCCGAGGAGAGAGGCCTTCCCCCTCCATTATACTATTGTGGCGGATGAGCTGCTAATTGCTTTTGGCATCAGCCCCCCTCATTCAAGCCCAGGAAGAAGCTATTTGTTATGTTATGTTAAAACAGACTTTAATTAATCAGCGTCTCTTCATCCTTTGAAGTTGTGATCTCCTTTTATATAAGAGATGAGAGGTGTTGCAAAAACTCCCCTGATAATGAATCTAACATGGCTCAAAGGCTGTATAGGGCCAATGTTGGAAGCACAGGCTGAATGTTGCTTTGGAGATGTGCTAACTTGTCTGTGCACCTTCACTTTTGTCCCGTTCTGCCTAGGGCTGCAACAAATATTCCACGATATCCAACGCTCTCTTTCCAAACTAACGAAATAGCAACATCTGATGAATGAGTTTCATCGTACTGGGTAGCAAAATAAGCAGTAGAGCTCTTCGTCAGATCCTGAGACTCATGACCCAACTCAAACTCACTTCTCCCTGACTCTACACCAACAACACGGATTGATTTAGAAGCAGCAGCATTACCGAGGTCATTTAATGAAGCCTTTCATTCCCAACCTTCACCAAACTTGTTTATCACTTTTGTGAACATCTTTGTTTTGATCAAACATAATGTAAATTATAATCACACCCCACCACACACATTTACAGCTGACCGAAGGGATTATTTTGTAGTTTAGTTTAGTTTAGTTTTTGTAGTTTGTAGTTTCTTCTGCTATGTTATTACTGAGAAAGCTTGTTCAATATTGCCAGATTAGTATTTCATAAAACATGAATTGTGCTATTTGAACAGCCTAATTACACAAACCGTTGGTCACACTCGGGCACAGTTTATGAGTGTTGGGATTAAGTGAGTAAAATGTAATCAAAAGAATTAATATTTAGAATTATATATACATATGAATATATGAAAACACTGATTTATAATTGAGATTATTTTTATTTAGATTATTTATATATATATTTTTTATTTATATATGTATATATATATATATATGTGTGTGTGTGTGTGTGTGTGTGTGTGTGTGTGTGTGTGTGTGTGTGTGTGTGTGTGTGTGTGTATATATATATATATATATATATATACACACACACACACACACACACACACACACACACACATATATATATATATATATATATATATATATATATATATATATATATATATATATATATATATATATATATATATATATGAAAGAGAATACACTCATTCATATATTCATATGTATATACAATTCTAAATATTAATTCTTTTGATGGTGTGGTGTGATTATAATTTAGCTTATTTTTATTTAGATTATTTGTATATATTTAGATTATTTATGTATGTGTGTTACACATATGTATGTGTGTATATATATATATATATATATATATATATATATATATATATATATATATATATATATATATAATATAGAGATCAATATTCATATTTATAATAATTTTTAAAGAAGCAAACAAACAATAATACACCTTCCCGTTTTTTGTTAGTCAGTAAAATGAAACTCATCTTGACTTCTGATTCTGATTATTGTAGAATATTTGAGGTGAAAAAAATAATAGTCAAATATTCCCCGATTGCAGCCCTAGTTCTGTTTAATAAGGAACCATGGGAGGTTCTGTGATTCCTCTGTAACCATTCACTCATTCTCTTTGGTTAAGTTTTCATTGCCTTGACACACTTAAGAATGAGGATCGCTGGCGATGTCAGCCAGATCTAATTAGATCTCACCAGATTGTTGGTTCCGAGCCGGAGGAATGCGATGACTTGTTCCTAGTTCTTAAGTGCTTTGTTTGCCTTTTATTTGCCTGTTGCTTATTTCTGACCGTCTGTTGTGCTCTTTCCCCCCTGTGTTCTTGTTTTGCCTTTTCTGCATGCTTCTCATCATCTGGCTATCCCCAGCCAGAGAACATTGTTCTGACACTGCAGGTAAAGTGTGCACTGAGCTGGCTCCCTTATCATCCTTCAACTGACCCCAACTTTAGAACACCCCCACATTCTTCCTCAGTCCACATGGCCTGTCCTGTAGCTCCTCATGCACTTTTCCTACTAGAGCCTTTTATATGAAGGAGTAGTTTGGCAAAAAAATAGCTAATTGACATGATTTTCCACTCATGCTAAATGCAGTTGATCGGTTAAAACATGTGTAATGTCTAAAAGTTGCCTGTTTGGTTGATGATTTTTAGCTGCAGTGCACCAGCCAATTTGAATTTATTACAGGAATCTCTAAAACCTCACTCACTTGACCACTTGATCTCTAACCACCTCTACTCCGTCTGCAACTGCTTTCACTTGACTTCTTATAACCTATTTTAGTCACTTGCTCTGTTTTTTTATCGTATTATATCCTTTTTTTATTATTTTGCTATTTATTTTCTTCTGTTTTCTGAGTTATTGTCTATTTTTATTATTATTTTTTATCAATATTGTTTTTCCTCTAGTTTTTATTTCTTTATAACACTTTATATTTATGTTTGTGCTCATAAATATGGTTCTTTTTAATTAGTTTTAATCATAAGTATATATTTAATGTTTTCAGTTCCTTTTTTTTGTACAGTGCTCGGGTACATTGTAAATGAGCCTCACCCTCAGTGAACTCAGACTTTAGTCAGACATAAAGACTGACTGGTTGGAGCTGTTAGGCTAAACAAACACTATATTCTGAAAATACAGTACAACATGTCCAAAACATCTCTCAACCAATCAAACAACACCCAGGTCAAAAGTCGACGTCATTTCGTACAACACACTAACACTAAGGAAAAAGTTCTGTGTGTAGCTGAAGGAATGGCAGCCATTTTGGATAAGCGGAATCACTTCTTTCCCTGCCACAGTTTCTTTGTGCTGTTTTGCTAAATGGATCACAGAACCTGAATTTTGTTGGTTTATCTATATTGAATTATATTGTGTTTGCATGTATTTGTGGAAACTATTTGGGTGACTACTGACACCCATTGGTTTTAGCACCATTAGCCTAGCAGCTCTAGTTAAGAAGCTAAATTTAGACGTCAAACATTACGGCTGATAGACTAAACTAGAAAATCCTCTGAATTAGATTTTTTGCCAAAGTATTCCTCTAAAGAGATACTCCAGCATATTCACATCTAATTGCTGCCTGTAGCACAAGGTTCGTTAGCATGTACATTAATTCTGACATGTTGAGTCAAAAGGTCTGTTGATTTGTAACATGCACACATATAGAAGCCAATGAGCAGGTTCAGTGGTGGACCAAGTACACAAACTATCTACTTGAGTTAAAGTAGAGATCCCCAATGTAAAATACTCATCCAGTGTCAGTAGAAGTTCCTCCCTTTAGACCTCCACTGGAGTAACAGTACTAAAGTATTTACCTTCAAATGTACTTAAGTATGGAGAGTAACAGTAGCATGGTTTATTATGGCTCTAATGTCCTATTATCATTTCTGGAACAAGACTCTTCATCAGCTCAGTGTAGGTGTAGAGACTCTAGTGTCTCTCAGTCCACCAGTCTTTAATAGAAGCTCATTCATTAGTCTGACACTGATGTCTATTACCATGATCATAAACACAGAACAGTGAAGGAGAACAGGTTCCATTAGCTAGAACCAAGCTATGTCCAACAGTTCGAACAAGCTCAAAACAAAATGAGCGCTGTATCCTGATTGGTGGACTTCACGCTTCTTTATTTTTGACATGTTACATCTGTATGCTCACATGAGCGAAAAGGAAGGACAGATACACTGACACACTACTCACACTACACTAACGCATTACACTTACTGAGATACTGTACACCAACACACTACTCACACTACACTAACGCATTACACTTACTGAGTTACTGTACACCAACACACTACTTACAGTACACTAACGCATTACACTTACTGAGTTACTGTACACCAACACGCTACTTACAGCACACTATCGCATTACACTTACTGAGTTACTGTACACCAACACACTACTTACAGCACACTATCGCATTACACTTACTGAGTTACTGTACACCAACACACTACTTACAGCACACTAACGCATTACACTTACTGAGTTACTGTACACCAACACACCACTTACACTACACTAACACATTACACTTACTGAGTTACTGTACACCAACACGCTACTTACAGCACACTATCGCATTA
Source organism: Prochilodus magdalenae (assembly GCA_024036415.1). Lineage (NCBI taxonomy): Eukaryota > Metazoa > Chordata > Actinopteri > Characiformes > Prochilodontidae > Prochilodus > Prochilodus magdalenae. Next base: position 618,435 of record JAMWET010004433.1, read on the forward strand.
CACTTACTGAGTTACTGTACACCAGCACACTACTTACACTACACTAACGCATTACACTTACTGAGTTACTGTACACCAACACACTACTCACACTACACTAACGCATTACACTTACTGAGATACTGTACACCAACACACTACTTACAGCACACTAACACATTACACTTACTGAGTTACTGTACACCAACACGCTACTTACAGCACACTATCGCATTACACTTACTGAGTTACTGTACACCAGCACACTACTTACACTACACTAACGCATTACACTTACTGAGTTACTGTACACCAACACACTACTCACACTACACTAACGCATTACACTTACTGAGATACTGTACACCAACACACTATTACAGTATACTAACACATTACACTTACTGAGTTACTGTACACCAACACACTACTTACACTACACTAACGCATTACACTTACTGAGATACTGTACACCAACACACTACTTACAGCACACTAACACATTACACTTACTGAGTTACTGTACACCAACACGCTACTTACAGCACATTATCGCATTACACTTACTGAGTTACTGTACACCAGCACACTACTTACACTACACTAACGCATTACACTTACTGAGTTACTGTACACCAACACACTACTCACACTACACTAACGCATTACACTTACTGAGATACTGTACACCAACACACTACTTACAGCACACTAACACATTACACTTACTGAGTTACTGTACACCAACACACTACTTACACTACACTAACGCATTACACTTACTGAGATACTGTACACCAACACACTACTTACAGCACACTAACACATTACACTTACTGAGTTACTGTACACCAACACACTACTTACACTACACTAACGCATTACACTTACTGAGTTACTGTACACCAACACACTACTTACAGCACACTAACACATTACACTTACTGAGTTACTGTACACCAACACACTACTTACAGTACCCTAACACATTACACTTACTGAGTTACTGTACACCAACACACTACTTACAGCACACTATCGCATTACACTTACTGAGTTACTGTACACCAGCACACTACTTACACTACACTAACACATTACACTTACTGAGTTACTGTACACCAGCACACTACTTACAGTACACTAACACAGTACACTTACTGAGCTACTGTACATCAACACACTACTTACAGCACACTACCACATTACACTTGCTATTATGCTATAACTGGTATTTTCATTGACCATATGCTATGGATATCAGAGATTAGACACTGGAGTGCTTTTTATATTTTCGTCTCTTTATAAAATGACTGTGTTCTGTTATGTATTAATGCTGTCTAGTAGTCATGGTACATTGTCATAGACAAGTCATAAACAGCCATAAACCAGTAAGAATGCCTCAGTTGTCTAGGAAATCTAGGAAACATAATCTAGGAAACCTAAATTCAGTTGCTCCAGGGATTTCCCTTTCTTGAGTGGTTTGCTATTTTTAGCTCAGTCATTCCAATACCCCTGACCCGAGAAAGACCACCAGCTTCATTAAGTTACAGGGAATTTCAGAGGCGACAGCTCAGTCACTGTATTGAGTTCCCTCAGCACTTCTCACCGTAATCCCAGCCAGTCAAGCTCACAGCCAGACTAAAGCCGGTCCGTGCTGATGAGAGCTGAAAGGCTCAGGTAATACCCTCTGGCTGGAGACGGGATTGAGGGTTGCGAGTGAGCTGTACAGATTTAGTTTTATGATGTAAAGAAGATTTGGAAGTTCAAACGAACCTCTCCTCTGAATTTTTGCCCCACAGTTCTTTGAGTGATGATAATAACAGGTTACAAGGCAGTGGAAAGAAGTCTACAAGTTCTTTCTTTGATGGCTTGGCTCCAGGTAATTGGTGACTTGGTGATGCCCTAGAGGTGAGCCAGCAACCGAACGGCTGTCCCCAGGATTGACTTGGTATTCTTAGTTGTCCCCTAGGGCAAGACACCTAGTCCCCATTGTTTCAGGCAGTGCTGCTCAACCTGTGATACTGTTCTATTCCCAGATTGAACATAGTTTCATAGAAACATAAGCAGCCTTGTGAGTACATGAACTAAATATAACTTACATGTGTGGCCATTGCCCTAATTCATAACCTACATACCATACATAGCAGAAGCACACAATCCAGTTTCAGGAACCATATACAAACATAACAGCAGTGTCATTTGTTATTGATGGTACATATTATTGACCTGCCACTAGCTGGCAGTCTGGCCAGCGGGAGGTCTCAACCCAGAAAAGGGGAATGCTACTGATCTTACTGACGAAAACAACAATAAAAAAAAACCTGATTAGAAAAATTGCAATTAGATATTCTTCCCAAACTGTATATAAATGAAGAAAATGGAGATAGAGATGAAAAGGACCCATAAGCTGTGTATCAGATATTTCTCTTAGACAACCCTGAGAGACGATCAGTGACTTTAACGTATGAGACCTATTTGGCAAGTTAGGGATTGCTTGGCCATGGGACGCTACCCTTCCTCAATCAAACACTAAATCCACTCATCATCAAAAGAATAGTTCCACCGAGAAGGAAGTGTTTGAAAGCAGTGCTATTGGGAAGGAAGATAAAGGTCACCAGGAGCAATAAATGATGATACATTTACACTGATATGGGTAATATTTATTGAGCTGCACATACAGAAGTCTGTCTCTCAGTATGGTGGCAGGCTGCCATAATTGCTATCGCAACATGTCAGACGTCTCGGCATGGAGTTGTAGAGGTTCCTAATGGTGTCCTGTGATTATCCATCCCATGCAGCTTGCATATTCTCACACAGCTCCTGCAGATGTGGTAGGGGTGGAGGTGGAGTGACACCAGGCCTTCTGAACAAACAGTTCATATTGGTGCTGACCACGGATCCTCCACACACAGATTTGTTGGCTGGCCCCATCAAAACAAAAGCAGGACTCGTAACTGAAGATGACCCACTGCCATTCTGAGTCACTCCATGACAGTCTGGCACGACTCCATTGCAGTCATGTTGACATGGTGTTAAGGACAGTCTACATAATCGTCTGTGTGCATGTAGCCCAGCACCATGCAGCCTTCTGCCAGGGGTGCTGGTACTAACAGGATGACTCATATAGGGCACCACTGCTGGTGAAGTTATAAGACCCAGAAACTTTAAACGTTTGCATGTCTCACAATGTCTAACCAACCCACCAACTTTCAATCCAGTCGGTGTTTTCCTTCAGAGTGCAGCTATATGTCTATTTTTCAGACAATGAGTGCAGTTTCCCACCTTTAAGAAAACAGTCGGATAGTTCATCGGATAGTTCTTATGACCACAACACTTAACATCAGTCTTGCGGTTTTGATCATACCTGACCATACTCAGACAAACCTACTTGTTAACCATTGTTTCAAGGAGCCACAACGAAAACATTCTGCCACCTTATGTGGCAACATTCCACAGGCCACAGTGGAAAACAGAACGGTCCATCAAGAGTATACTTTTCCCAACTTTCGCCATCAATGACTCCAAATGTCTGATTGCTGATTTCACAATAAAGCCATTATTAGACATAAACATTGTGAGAAAAGTGTACAATCTTCTCTGATAAAGTTTGCATCAGACATTCACCTATTTTCACCACTAATGTCACATTATTAACCTTTGCATCACTTCATGGCAACCGAAACATGGGTTCCCAAACATGTGAACACAGTATAAAAATTGGCTATCAGGCAATAATGCTTAAAGCTGATTGGCGATCGCTATTGGCCCCCCAAAATTCTATACAAATAGATGCTATACAAATAGAACATAATCAATAAATTCAATACACACATACTAGGAACCCAACCTGGAATAAATAAACAAGACTCCAGCAGCACATCTGTCAATGCAGTAACGGTGTCAACAAAGCCCAAAGAAATTTGCTGTTAAGCATCATATGACTTTGTTTGCTCAGGCTCCAGAAAGGTGTCTCCTGGGTTCACTTCTTAATGTCACAGGCCTGGGGGCAATGAGGCTTTTGAGAGTGCAAAACATACAAATCAGTTTCCCGGAGCAGAAGCAGGGAAACCCTGTGATCAACAGAAAGATGGCTTTTACTACATGAACTGAGAGACCAGCCTGGAGAGTGGTGTCTACTGAGGGTCAGTTCTTTCACAATAGCAGATTATATTGCATGGCTAAGCAGTTAGGACTATTCGATATGGAGAAACCATTTACCACCACTGTGACATTTTTCCGTGCATCAGGGGTTATTTTCTTTTAGCTTCCTTCAGTTTGCAGAACATTCTCAGTCCCAGGCTTCCAGGGTACAGATACTGCCACTGGGGTGGTATATTCCAGGGTATGTCCAAAGGGAATATGACTGTGCCATATTCTGTTCCAGTCGTTTTTTATATTTTTAAGTATCATTGACTCTGTACACCCTGTCCTGATTCAAGGCCTTTAATGGTTTGAGGTAAAACATGTGTAAAACTTTTAAGCTGGATCTTACAAGCGCAGGTCTGGAGAATATTTCTCCTATTTGAGCTCCCTCCAGTGCTCCTTCAGAAGCTCTGCCCCCTTCATCCTACACCACCAACCACCCACAACTCATGGACATGCATTGCGAGGTTAATGACACTGACCTGACTTTTTTTTTTTTTTGCATCTTTGTGGCCATAATCTTATTTTGTACATATTTTAGTTCAGTTGAGTTATACACTCATCAAGAAAAAAAAAATGTTGCACCCAGAAGGAATCAACTTGGAATGAAACCTGGTGTGTAGGTTTCACATCAGGCAACATGCAAATGAGTCAAGTTTCACAAAGGGCTTCACATGTGCCTTAAGCAAGTAAAAGTCTTATGGCTGTACCTGACTGACTATATACGTTCATCATATTGCACATGCTTTTCATCCAGACTCTTGTGTTGGTAGCATCCTTTGCAAGGGACATATGCCTTGGAGATGAGTTCAAAAGCAACTCAAGCAGTAGGATGAGTTCAAGAAAGGAGCACCAATGGGCTCCAGGAAAGCAGGATGGTCTTATCAGTGTGTTGCGTGCCAGACAGCGGGTACTACCATAGCATGCAGGAGATGGATGGCAGTGATGGGAAGGATCTAGGAGACCCACACAACCATGGAAAGACAGAACCAACAATTTGTCACAACAATTCGACAAGCAGTGATGCCCTCCATCAGTCATCCTGTTAGTGCCCACGCCATTGGTAGATGGCTGCATGACTGAGGACTACATGCACACAGACCACTACCATGAATACCACGTCAACATCACCAAAGACTGCAGTGGTGTCATGCCTGACTGTCATGGAGTGGCTTAGAATGGCTACGGGTCATCTTCAGTGATGAGTCCTGCTTTTGTCTTGGTGGAAACGACCAACTAATCCGTGTGTGGAGGTATTGCGCTCAGTGACAAGATGAACGGTTTGCTGTCATGCGCCACACGTCCACGGATTATCACAGGACACCAAGCTGAGATGTCTGGCATGTTGCATTATCAAACATGGTGGCCTAACAACATACTGAGAGACACTACTTCTGTGTAGCTCTACAAACATTGGCTTCTGGGTGCAACTATTGTTTGATGATGAGTGTACAACTTCTATTAACATTTTTCATTAAAATCCATATTGATGCGTCCCTGACTAAATTTTCCTGTGCCTGTTTTGTTTTTATCATATGACTGACCCATAAAACCCTACCCCTTACCATCTCTGTCATTAGTTCTCTCAATACCAGGTATAACTCTATCCCCAGTGGCCATTTGTCCCTTCCTATCTTGTATATAAATGGAGAGTATGTTCTATAACAACCCTAAACATAGCCAGCAATGCAACCTGAGTGTATAACGGTGAGCGTTTGGATGCTGGATGTGGTGTGTGCAGGTGATTTACTATGAGATCGGCTTTGTGGTGTGTGCGGCGCTGGGACTGCTGTTCGCCGTGCTGCTACCATTGGTGGGCCTTCTCTTCTGCATGTGCCGCTGCTGCGATAACTGCGGAGGAGAGATGCACCAGAGACAGAGAAAGAACGCTGACTGCCAGAGAGGACTGCTCACCACGCTCCTCCTCACCACAACCTTCATCATCACGTGAGTGTGTGTGTGCTTGATACACTTGTTCTGACTGGATAGAAAAAACAGATGAGTAAACTAGAGAAGAGCTTTTCAGTATGGGTCAGTATGACTGTGGATTAGACACATAGTCGAGTAATGGTCAGTAAGGCAGACGGTTAGACGCATGGCGGAGTGAGGGTCATTTTAAATAGGAGTTCAGGTAGGATACATGCATTAAATACCTGTGGGACATACTGGTATTGCATACAGAAGCATACTGGTATTGCATACAGAAGCATACCGGTATTGCATACAGAAGCTTAGAACTGCATAAGACACATAGCATAGGATACATGCATTGTGGGACATACAGTAAGCATTAGCATACCGGTATTGCATACAGAAGCTTAGAACTGCATAAGACACATAGCATAGGATACATGCATTGTGGGACATACTGGTATTGCATATAGAAGCATACTGGTATTGCATACAGAAGCTAAGAACTGCATAAGACACATAGCATAGGATACATGCATTGTGGGACATACTGGTATTGCATATAGAAGCATACTGGTATTGCATACAGAAGCTTAGAACTGCATAAGACACATAGCATACCTAAATTATCCTATATAATCAAGCTCAAAACTGTTATTCTCATTTGTGTGTATGATTTAAATACAGCTACAAGATCAGATAATTAAACACACAGTTTGAATAGCATCTTAAGTGGTTCCCTGAATGGGCTTCCTCTCAATGATGGCTGAAGATAAGTGAGTTGCTGTGCTTTGGTGTGTTAGTTGTCCTGAGCACTTGCTTGTGCCACTCTTTCTTTCTCTTCCCTGTCTTGTATCTGTTTGCTGGTTGTCTTGTATCTATCTGCCGGTCTCACAGTCCATGCTTCCAGATTTTTCCATTTGTTTAGGCAGCAAGACGTGACATATTGTACATTTCTGCAGGAGTTCCTCAAAACTGCTTGAACAACGAACTCATCTCTTCCATCAAGCTCAAAACTGTTATTCTCATTTTTGTGTATGATTTAAATACAGCCACAAGATCATATAATTAATCACACAGTTCCCTCAAGAATTGGCATTTTAAGTGAGCTACGATCGAGAAGTAAATTTGATCAGATTGCACCTGCTCAATGATGTGCTTAAGATAAGGTCAGCGTCCACAGTTACATAGTCCAGCTCGGTGGCACTACTGTGTATTATATTCCAGTTTAGTCATGCCCCACGGCCCTCAAGGGCTGCGCATATGGAGGGCTTCGGGGGCCAGCGTCAGAAGACGGAGCAGTATGTGTTTGATGTTCTTTTGCTTTATGACTTCAACTGGCTGCCTCTTTATTAGAGATTCCACAGCACATGCCCAGCTGCCTGGAGATGAGGAGCTCAACCGTCTCACATATTAAATCTCCAGAGCCAGGAGGCACCACCGGCACTCCAGCTCTAATGAAGCTATTATAGTTGCAGGGACAGAGAGACTACCCGGTGTGCTCCCCTCATCAGGGCTATATTACAGAAAGAGGGGAAAACAGAGACTCAACGACGGTCAGAGAATGTCAAGCACCTGCTTGTTCTCAGCAGTGGGGACTGAAAATGGCACAGCAGCAACACAGGAGCTCAAAAGGCCATTGTTGAAAGTGTAGTCCATTTGAATGGTCATGGATGAACTCTTGGCTTCAAGCAGTTCCTAGAATGGGCTTCACCCACAGAAATGCAGAGTAGACTTTTATTAAGCTGAAGCCTCATCTTACCTAACCTGTCATCAGCAACACATTCAGAGAGTGTCCTCTATAAATCTGGTCCAGTGTACTTGGTGCACAGCAAGGCCACACTGATGATGGTAAATTGGACCAGCTTGTGGAATTGTAGCTTGCTGTGTGTTTCTGTGTGCTGTGTTTCCTGTCACTGTACTAAATAAGCTCCAACCTGCCTAAAATACCCCCTTGGATCTTCAGTAGTCACAAATACACCCCTTCATGCGGACTCAGTGGCAAAGGAATCCGTAACAAGTTGGCGTTTTGGGACTAATGGCAAAACCAGGACTAAAACATGTGATCATCTGCTTAAATTAAAGACATAACTTCCAGATCTGGCTGTTTAAATTTGCTTTGTTGAGTTCCACTTGACTGGTATTGATTTGGCTTTGTTTGATCAGTTTTTAATTTCACCCTAAAATCCAGCCCACCTGACCCAAAACAGCAACTGCAAATCCATGTTTCAGTGTCTGGATCCATATGTACTAGAAAAGCCGCCTTCTTATTCACCAGAATGGTGACGCAGTAGGTACCACTGTTGCCTCTTAGGATGAAGGACCTAGGTTTGATTTCCAATCTGGGGTCATTTCTGTGTGAAGTTCTGTGCATGTTCTCCGCATGTCCAGGTGCTCCGGTTTCCTCCCACAGTCCAACGAAATGCAGTCTCATGAAATGGAGATGCTAAATCCCCCACAGATGTGAGTGCCCAATGAGCCCCTACAACCCAGACGATAAGTGGCTTAGAAGGTGAATTTGTCTGTAAGTGTGCACAGATTCTGTGGGCGTGCAGTGGGGATATATTTAAAACAATACCTACAAGCAACACCACTAACACTTAAATTTAAGGTGACTTCGTCCTGACCTCAGTCGCAGCTTCGCAAGCCATTTGTCCCAGGATTGTTCAATCATATCCTAGTATTTTTCCCCCTTAAGAACAATTACAGGGGTTGGACAATGAAACTGAAACACCTGGTTTTAGACCACAATCATTTATTAGTATGGTGTAGGGCCTCCTTTTGCGGCCAATACAGCGTCATTTGGGCAGCCGTGGTTTTATGTTTTTTGGACACAATCCGGGTTAGCACCCGAACATCCCTTTCAGACAGCTTCCTCTTGCGTCCACAGTTAATCCTGTTGGATGTGGTTCGTCCTTCTTGGTGGTATGCTGACATTACCCTGGATACCGTGGCTCTTGATACATCACAAAGACTTGCTGTCTTGGTCACAGATGCGCCAGCAAGACGTGCACCAACAGTTTGTCCTCTTTTGAACTCTGGTATGTCACCCATAATGTTGTGTGCATTGCAGTATTTTGAGCAGAACTGTGCTCTTACCTGCTAACTGAACCTTCACACTCTGCTCTTACTGGTGCAATGTGCAATTAATGAAGATTGGCCACCAGGCTGGTCCAATTTAGCCATGAAACCTCCCTCACTAAAATGACAGGTGTTTCAGTTTCATTGTCCAACCCCTGTATTTTCGCTACTCTGCAGCTGCTCATGGTTTCTCTGTTAAACTGATTTTGAGCAACCATAAGTGATGCAAACTGTAGGCATTGTGAGATCTTGTGATCCCTATGTGGAAAAGCACTTCCTGCCCTCCATCTGTAACATGGTGAGATGCAAACAACCTGTTGACCATGTCTAAGCAACTGCAAGTTTTTGACATGCCTCAAAAGCATTATGCTGTCTTGGAATCTGTCCCTGGAGGTGCTAGAATCTCATGAAGTGACTCAGAATAAGTTACATATCCTTCCGCAGAATGGCAGTTTGCAATAAATCCCAAGTACATACACTCTGGCTTCATTGCATATCAAATAAGTGACAGCAATATTAATATTAAAGAAGAAGAGCTGACTGAAAGGCAGAAACAACCACAACATGAAAGTGACTCTGAGCTTTGCTGTATTTGTTTTGCTGAGCAATGTCTGTTTGGCTATGCTGGTCATTTTTTCGATCTGTCTTTTATCCTTTTATCCTTTTGTGAGCTTGCCTGTCTTTTTCTTTCTCTCTCATGGGCACCCTTCTTTCCTTCTTGGCTGCTGAGCTGTCCTCATTCTCCTTCTCTTGCCTTGTTTTTAAAGACTCTAGGGCAGCGCTGACTCTGCTGCTCTCCATCGCAATAGTGGGAGCAGTTAGTTGCGAGCTGAATAAATAAAGATGCGGCCCAATTAGCATCCACAAATGATTCCCTATTAGCGCCATCATGCTTGGGAAAGAAAAGGAGCCATTTCTCAGGGTGACTGTCAGCACACAGTGACGCATGACGGTTTGATGGTCAGACTTTACGAGAGGCTTTGGGCACTATTGCCTTTATTTTTAGCCTTTTTTTTCCAACACATCATGAAGTATCAGAGACTCACCACAAACGATCTGCATGCCTCCCTCATTTAATCTATTATTCGGCAGCTCGCCGTTGGCAACAGAGTGTAATTTGATTTTGCGTTATGTGCTTAATGCATTCATTTGAATAAAGGCAGAGTCGCAGTTTACTGAGTTGTGTTGCAAGCCTTGATAAGCTAGTAGCGATCCTGACATGTGAGGAAGGTTCGGAGGCGAAATGTCGTGTTAGTGTACATATCAGTGCATCAAGTTACACATCAACGCTCCAAATGTCAGATGTATGCTAAAAATATATTTTGCCACACACAGTGCCAGTATACATACATACACACGGCATGCAGCTGCCCAAGAGTGTTTCTGTGCTTTCTCTGCTTAGCTGTTTTTGTTCCTTCCTAGCTTAGCTACATGATATTAAAACGACTATTGTTATTTATGGCCAACATGTTGCTTCTAAACTGTTCTCATTATCATTCCATATCATTTATGAATATCATTATGAGTTCAGTTAAATAATGCTAGCCCCATGTTAACATGTCCTTACCGAAACATGAAGAGTTTAGCCTAATTCAGCCACGCCCCTCCATTTTGGAAAAGGAAATGAGACTGCATCCCAGTCCCTCAAGGCCACATGGTGACTAGTTAGATTCCAGTGCTTTCAAATGTGAGACATTAAGAACGGTCACTACCGAAACACACACCTCAGGGTGTGAGTGACGGGATTCGGGATTCATATATTGAGAAAAGGTTCTGCTGTGCAGTGAAGGTCTCGTTCCATCTGTGGAAAATGTCTCTAAAGCAGATATTAATGATTGGCTAAAATGAGTGACTGCATTTAGGCGTGGCCAAAGACCATACTGTGAAGGAAAGAGCTAAATATGCAGGTGTATGGAGGCATACAGTCATACGGGTCTAACAGCAGTGGCTAAAATCCAGGTCTACCAGAACTTCTTGCCGGAATTGTGTAAGGGAAGTCATTCATTAAATCTGACCCAACTGGACAATTCTTTGAGGAAAGAGCGACTGAACATTTCTGTGGTCTACATTCAGAATCTTGTCCAGTAGTAGGTATGGTTCAGTCACAGGTGCCCTATTTTTTCCCGGTGAGTTTAAATATTATTTTGTTTATTTATTGAATGTGATGAAGTATAAGATCACTCAAAGTCTTTTAAGTCCCTTAAAAGCCTGAATTGCTTTTTGAACTCCGAGTGAAATGAGATTTTGAACCAGTTCAGTAGAATGAGAGGGTTGCAGTAGGTTGCATATTTATACTAGTCAACCTTTGCACATGACTGTATTACTTATTATTAGAAGATAATGTAACAGGCCAGGTTTAGAGGATTCACATGCAAGGTGCAAACCTTCTTTTGAACCTCTGATATTAGATATTGCCACTGGCTTGGCTGTCTGCTGTTCAGCCATGGTGGCAGCACAGGGAGTGACTATTCAGCCTTGGGCAAAGCAGGCCTCTTTTGGCCCTGGCTCCCACTGCCAGCCCAGCAGCTTAGCTGGAAGAAGCAACCTGTCAGCCCGAGTGTACCATAGAATACATTAGCCTACATAACATCCAGAGAGAGGCTGTAATGTTGCTTATTTGGTGACTCTTAGAAGTCTATTTATTGTTGCTTGTTTGCTAGTATTATATAATGCAATTTTATAATCCAATTTAAACATACCATCCAGTTCTAATGTATGTAAACATCCTGCAGTAATAAAGCTCATATGACACTCCAAAGGGAGAAACTACTTTTCCCAGCTGCCTCAAACACTGCCTTATTGGAATTCCTTTTCTCTGTTACAAGGTGAGATCATCTTATTACACAATCCTACCAGCGAGCTTGGCACACCCTCGCACAATGCACAGGGAGCTTAAACAGTAAAAGCTGTTAACACTGAAGTGCTCTGCTCCAGCCGAGCTTGTGACAGTGGATTGGGTCTACCACTTTGTTCTTAAGGATCAAATGCCTTAAACTGATACAGCAGAACAGACACCAGTGTAAGAACAGCCACAATGGCTTGGAGGTGGAACTTGTAGCAGAATATTCTTAACACTACACTCTGGCGGTTGACCAATCAGACAGAGCCTGACATGACATATTCATTATTTATCATTTTGAAAACTTTCAAGATGAAGTTGCCATGTTTGACAATATGGAGTCAAGTAAATGTGTAAATGAATTAAATGTCATTTTATGTGGTGTGTCAGGGACAAAGTGACTTTGACGTTTATAGGACACAATGATATTTGGGCTCAACAGCAAACACAGAGGACTGGTAACCAAGCCGAGCCAGAGAGACAGGCTAGGGTCGAAAACCAGAGAGTCAAACAGCCAGCAAACAGAACCAAGGGAGCCAACAGGGGATCAAAAGAGGAATCGAGAGAGCAGGCAGGTAGGTCTGCTCAGAAAGAGCAACAAGGAGGGCGAAGTGAAATAGAAGGGGAATCCGTAAGTGAGAGTGGAATAAACAAAGGGAGGTCGAGAACAGTAGTAGCAGAGATCAAGAGAAATGCTTGGTATGCAATCTGGGTTTGGCAATACTTTGCAGGGTGGATATGGGTGAGGGGAGTTTATATTGTGGCTGAGAAATGAGGTGCGGGTGGCAAATCCATACTCTGGTGACCTATAGTGTGGAAGTGGACCATGCGTGCGTATTTCTGGGATTGTGGCAGTCATGTCATCGAGGAGGGTATTCTGGGAGATCGGGTCCGGGATATTGGAGGTGGTCAGGAAACCCGGAAGCATGAAAGGTGTTGCCCATAAGATCCTTGTTACCCCACTGGAGCTTGTCACACAATTATTATCGCCTTATTGCAAACTACAGTTTTCAGCCAGAAAGTGGATCCATATAGATGTACTTAACACCTTAACAATCAACAATAAGCACTTCCATAGCGACATACCGTTCAATTCTGAAAGTGTGTGCATGCTCACTCACAAACTGCGAAAGTAGCTGTGGAGTGCATTCAATAATGAAGTTCCCCAAGCTGATCCATGTTGCTGTCACCAACGTGGATGTGCACGACAGCAATGGCAGTTTTAATGAGTTAGTGAGGACCAAGCTGAATATTTAGCAGATGATACTCATGATAAGAATGAAGATAAGCAGGTCACGGTAGCAGCTTAGCCGGCTAGCAGCTGTGTTCTTCAATAATGGAAGTTGCTTAGTACCAGAAGATTGTCCAGGGATTGTGAGGAAGAGGTTTAGGTGTGTGTGTGTAAGAGAGAGACAGCGAGGGAGAGCGAAAGATAGACTGAGGGTACAGTGTGCTGACAGTGTGTCCTGATCTGACTCTGCCTTTGGCTCTCTATCTTTTATTAGTCCATATCTTGTGCGTGTGTGCGTTTCACAAGGTGGTCTACTCAGGCCCTCTAGAATCAACGACTGCTCTGTCAGAATGCGTGACTAAATGGAACTACAGCTGGGTGCATGTGTGGTTGAGTTAACATGATCCAAACGTCCAACAGGAAACTCTCTTCAGAATTGTGGCAGGGAAGGCATCCACCAAATCTGGCCCAACTACTTAAATCTTTGATGCAAGAGTGGCTGAACATTGATGTGGCCTACATCCAGAAACTTATTGAGTATTGGGTATCTTTCAGTCACAGGTGGCCAATTTTTGTCCGATTAGATCATATATTATTGAGTTTATTAACTGAATTTAATTATACATTAATAAACATTTTTACCAGGGGTGCCCAAATCTATGCATGTATGTCAATGCCTTGGCTTCCGTCATACCACACAAACAATACATTTATTTAAAATAGACATTTTCCAGCATTTAATATTGGACTGCACTATGAGTAAACATGTACAATAAAATTAATTTTCTTTCATATCTAGAATGACTTACAAGGTTAATCATATTACAGTTAGGTCATTGTAGTGTTAGGTAGGCCAGTGTAGTGTTAGGAGTCTTGGTCAAGGACTCTCATTGGTGTAGCACAACATAGTCACCCAGACCGTGATTCACATCCCAGTGTCCCACATGTGGTTGTGGTGGTGGCTCCCTGGCGGGTACTGGTGTTATCCACTGAGCTACACCAACCATTATGAAACAATTCATAACATTTCAAATTTGATTTGATACAGTACTGTTGTGTCTTAAGACAATATATTTTTGATACGATGAAATGGACTGGCTAAATATGTCCTTTAGGTTCATGTACTTATGTAAATATGTAGACCCCAAAATTGCAACCCTGAGGAAATGACAGAGGGATGTATTAGTGATATATAGTTTTTTCAATAAAGTTTCATATTTGATTTTCCAGTTTGCATTGGCATTCTCACATCCTATAGATGGATTACATGTTAGGCCAAACTTTTTATCTTTATAAAAAAATTTTTTTTAAAATCCATTATATAACCCCTTTAAAATCAGCAGTCCTGGGAAGGAGGAATTCATTTTTTAGGAATTGAATATGATAATTGTTCAACCTCTTTTCGTCCTTTAGAATTAAACAGGCTGTTTTTGATGCTTTACAGTGTTTTAGTGTGAAATACAAAAAAAAAAAAATGTAGCTGATTCAGTTGGAATTGGTTATAGTGGCGGTAATAGGAACCAGACGTCTGAAGAGTTTGATGCCTCTGCAAGTTCCCTCATAGAAAGTTATTTCATGATACATGGTTTTCCATGAAACTATCCCTTTAAAGAAGAGCGAAAGAAAAGCATGCTCTCTCTTGTGCCCTGTTGCGCACGTGCTGTGTCCTCTTTCTGTCTTGTATGTGAAGAAAATAGAAAAGGGAAATGATTGTGTTACACTTCAATTACAAGCCCGCTCTGGCCTACTTTCTCTCCTCGCACATAGGCCTCGATGCTCCAACCTCCACAAACGCATCCAGCATAAAGCTACAAACCAGAACAAACACTTTCATCTCCTTTGGAGTAGAAAGAAACATCAGGTCCCATTTATCCACCTCCTGCCTGCTTCTCAAAACCTCAGCCAACTGTCAGCGTCTGCTGTTACTGCTTGTTGCTCATTGATCAGTGATGCATCAGAAAATGATTGTTTCACGTTCACGAGGTATCGTTCTCCACCTTACGTGCCTCTCCGAGTCCCGTCCACAGTGGATGTCTTTGTCTGGGTCAGATGCCGGGCTGTTTTATTGTGGCCCGATCGCATTACAGCTGTGCCGCAGGGAAGCCAGCAGGTAGATCTGGAACAGGCGCATTGTTGGGCGTAACCGGAGCCAACGGGTCAGCCCGTGTTTGGAGAGCCATTTAATGGGGTTCTCACCCCCACCCAGAGACGCAACCCTCCAGGGAGGTGACTAGGAACATTGCTGACCACTGGCCCCAGGCCCCATGGATACAGCGGGACATTGTGCAGAAGTAACAGGAGCCTTATGTTCACCAAGCTATGCCACATTCTCCTGTGCACTGGGGTGACATTAATGAAGTAGCTTCGCTTCACCAGAACGCCATGTCAGGTTTTGAAGTGATGGTTCTGCCAGACTTTGCTTCCTTCGTTTTGTGCTGGCGCTGTGAGGATAATAGTAAATAGTAAAGATTTGACATGTCGTACCATGGAATAAGCTTTTAAGTGTATGTATAGATATACACCCACCTGCCACTATATTAGGTATATTAGGTTCCTTGTGTCTGCACACATTGTCCATTTTAGCAGTTCTAGTTACCATATAGATACACTGTATAGTACTAGTACAGACTGTACTCCATCTACATACCTTGTTAATCCCATTTCACCCTGTCCTCAAGTGGTCCCACCCACAGGATCATTGACAGCACTACAGTGACACTGAAGTGGTGGTGGTGTGTTAGTGTGTGTTATGCTGGTGTAAGTGGATCAGATACAGCAGTGCTGATAAACACCTCAGTGTCACAGCTTGACTGAGAATAGTCCACCATCCAAAACCATCCAGCGGCCTGAGGGCAGCGTCCTGAGGGCAGCATCCTGTGACCACTGACGAAAGACTAGATGATGACCAACACTGCACTGTGCAGCAGCAGATAAGCTATCGTCTCTGACCGTACATCAACAAGGTGGAGCAGAAAGGTAGGAGTGACTAATAGAGTGGACAGTGAGTGGCAGCGCTGCTGTGTCTGATCCACTCACACCAGCACTAACACCCTAACACACCACCACCACCAAGTCACTGTGTCACTGCAGTGCTGAAAATGATCCACTACCCACATAATACCTGCTCTCACTCAGTGGTCCTGACCATTAAACAACAAAACAGGGCAAAATAGCCAAAGCATACAGATCAACAGGAGGACTAAAGTGTGTAATTGTAGAACTACAGAGTGCCCCGTATGGTAGGAGGAGCTAATAAAATGGACAGTGAGTTAGGTATAAGGACACGTTCCAGAATTTTTGCTCAGAACACATGACCGACAGTCATTATGACTTCCTGGCAACATAAAACACCCAGCACCAGTAGCAATGGTGGGCAACACTACCAACAATGCTAGATGTCACATGGATGCAGGAGCAGTGTGGTTTGGCCCTGCACAGTTGAGTCCCCTGCTGAGAAACAGACCGATGTGCTCTCCTTGACCACTCCTAAACAGACTGTAAAAGGTACAACATAAAGAAGAACCTGTGTGATACGTCTATAGATATAATTACATGTTGTAGCTAATGTTGGAAAACTCAGGCTGTCATCTTATGACATCATGTCTCTCACACTCTTGTAAATGAAGCTAATTGCTTATTGCAGGGTCCAGGGACAGGTGACCCATTTAGTAAGCCTCATGTAATAAAGCAACGCTGTACTAAACAGTCATAACAAGCTAATTTAGAAAAGCTTAAATGACCTACTTGCTGGGAGTTTTGTCTGGAAGCTGGAGCAGTGAGCAATCAGTCACTTGTAAAGGAGACCTATATGCAGGTAGCATAAATATGCATAACGATAACTCTTTGGCAGAACTGATCCAAATTTAGTCCTGTACAACTGGAAAACAAATGTAATTTAAAAATTCTCTCACCAGGAAACACCAACGACAGACAGTTTAAAGTAAAACCACCACAGAAAAATATAGGTAATAGAGGAAAATCAAAAACAAGTATACAGGAGCTTCAAATAATCAGGCCTTAAAGTGCCTTCCATTGTTAAAGGGGCAGTATGTAGGATGACGCAATCTGTCATTCCATACAGTCCCTCTTCAAGCCAAACTAGCTGAATGGCATGCCAAATTCAGTGGATATCTCTGCAACAAAATACACGGGTATCTTTGACATTGTGATATTTCCTCACATTCTGTTTATAATTTGAATTAATATTGGAATATTTGAAACAAAAAAAATACACATTGCTCCTTTAAATAATTTTAATCAGAACAGGCTTATATGGTTTCTAACAGGCAGTTTAGACATCAACATAGTTTCTGCATCTGTATTCAGCTCTAGAACAACTGTACAATGTTTGAGTTGATTTAAAATGTTGCTTATGTTAATCTAAACCACAATTTTTGATTAGCATTCTTTCATCCAGGTTATTTATCTGAGTTAATATAATACCAGTGAAGTTATTTGTTACCAAGTACTTGATTAGGTTAAATTGGCCATCTTATGGTATGCTAAATATCAGTATGTCATAAAGCACATAAGCAAGTCTCTTTAATAGCTTAAAGTGCTATGAGGCACTGTGCAATGATTTAGCTGCACAGCTTGTACAGTGCTGATTGCTGAGAGCTTCCGTAGCTTGTTAGCTACATTAGCTTCCATGCAAAACAAGTTTTGACTGATAAACTACGTAAGAGGATAACGGTTTGAGTTTTGAAACAGGCCTTTCTCCAGTTAGCTTTCAAAGGGGCATGTTTCCAGACAAGGAGGGCATAGTCTAAGGCATAGGCAAAGTCTCAAGAGATGAGCGTGAAGCCAGAAAGGTTTAATATATGCACCGCGTGTGCGGAACTCTCCCCTTTCCCTCCAGGCTTCTTGCAGAGGATGTTTAATTTTCCAGTCTGACATTCTTTTGATATGTTCTCCCACCCGCAAACAAAATTAGCTGCTTTTTCCCCAAAAATGACAGTAAATAATGATTCTCCTGCCCGGGCAATATCATCTTAATACGGTGTCACTTCTCATTAACACGTCTATTTTGGTGCTGTCACGCCTGAGCGGTGGTGCTGTCTCAAGATTGTTTCAGGGAACTTGCAAAGTTAAAATCTCCCGAGATTCTCTGCTTGAGTTGTGACGGGTTCACACTTCCATCAGCAGCCACCAGGTTGCATCTAATTTTAAGGTGCCTTGGAGACTCTGTGGTGTGTGTTTGCGAGTTCTGTCTCATCTTTAATGCTACTTTGTTCTTCGCTGGCCTTGGTTCTCCTGACCCTGCTGGGCTGAGCAGATAGCGTGTTTACTGACAGGGAGACACAGAAGGAGAGCAAACGTGAGGGGGAGGCAGAGGGGATAACAAAGCCTCTTTGTAGTGGGGAGGCCATTTCGAGTCCCCCGGCCTGTGGTGTGGTGGTTTTCAAATAGACAGGATGGTGCACAGGGATCCTCTCCAAATAGCCACACTGACTTTGAAGACAGAGTGGAACACAGGGGAGTGAAATATTAGCATGTTTGAATGATCCTAAATGTGAGGGTTAGGTTAAAGATCCAGCCATGCTTGGCTCAAAATATATAAGATATAAATATGATAAAATATGACACTGATCAGACCTATCTGAAAACAGCTAATGATAAGCTTGATTGACAGCTCTTTGCGCAACCCTGTTAGCCTGCTCCGCCCCTCATTCCCTTTGGTATCTACCACCACGACAATAGCAGCAGATCCCGTCCTGTACGTTGTGCAGTAGAACTGCCGTGTAGTGGACTTCTTGTTGTAGGACATCCCACAGATGCTTGATCAGATTGAGCCTTGCGATTTCAAAGTGGATCTAATCCGGTTCTCTGGATGTAAAGTTGGCCAGGTCTTTACCTCAAACAATTTCTCAATGAACTCATGAATGCTTTATAGTTAACTATGCTAGTTCATTGTGGCATGCTAGCAGCTCAGGTTACCTATACTAGTTACTCGCTGGACAGTCAATTAAAGTTGTTCCTCACTGTGAAGCTCTCAGCTTAAGATGGTGCTGCTAACAGGTTGCTGTTGGGGTTGTGATGCCAGGTGGAACTGCTTCTCTGTTCAGTATCTTCAGTGTGACGCTGCTTCATGTTGTCAGAAGTTTGAGAAAATCTTAATAAAGCAGTGGAAGGGGAAGTTGCTTTCTTCTTAGCCAGCTTGTTTTTTTTTTGGCGGGGGTGGGGGTTGGGTTTTTTTGTGCTTGTGCAAGCTTTAAGCATTTATGGTGGAATGGAACATTTAATCGAAGCTAACTTCAGCCTTGTTTAAAGATGAACATTGCCCATGCCTGCGACCGTTCGGTTTTTTGGAAAAAGTGTGAGAAGTGCCGGCATCCTCCTTGACAGCCTGGAACACTCTACACGTGTCCAGCATTTGGGTTAATGTTGCTGTGTTGTCATATGGAAATGTGGGATTTGTATTTGAAGGAGGAACAGTAGTGTTTGAGGTTCGTGGTATTTCAGTATGTCTATGTACTAAACCGTCTTTATACAACTATGCCAATGCAAATATAGTTTGTTTTTTTTGTTTTTTTTATTTAAAAGTGGTCTTTAAATTTCAGTACAATTATGAATTAAAATTTGCAGAAGTGTGTTCTCTGTAGAGAATCAATAAGACGGGTCATTTGACCAGCCGTGACCAAACTTTATGAGGTTAGTTGTGTCATCCGTTTTGTGGAACATAATACATCCAGTTTGCTGACTAAAATGACCAGAGAGTAGTGATCATGCTTTCGTCGCTGAAGTTGGGTCTGGGTGTAAGTTTTTTTTTTTTTTCACTTCCTCCTCAGACAGGAAACATGTGTTTTCAGATGCTGTGCTGTCATGCACAGCTGAGGCTGATCAGCATGTGAAAACACAGTTTCATTCTTCCTGTTTGTTTGTTGTGCATGGTCCTGCTGAAAGCAGAAAATCATCGATTGGTGTTCTGCTAGCACTGTGAATGATTCATGTGGTTGAAACTGTTCTCGCAAAGGGGTCTGCGGTTTTTCACATTGCATAACACACAAGCATAACCGAAGCAAGGCACTGATAATCCAGCCTGATTCGAGGTGCATCCGAACCTGTTCTCCGCTTGGTTTTCCATACCCACGCCTCCCACTCCCATCCTGGGGCGGTGGTAAATTTGTCCTACCTTACTCAATCATTGAGTGGAATTAAGCTGAACCAGTTGCTGTTAAGCAGTATTTGAGAGCAGTCGTCCCTTGAAGCTGCTCTGGTCTAATTAGTGGAATCACAGTCTCTGTTTGAAGTGTTCTGCTGCATTCGTGAGACGAAGACTCTGTTTGTGTTAATTGGCAGGTCGTGCTACAAAAGGCATCTACGCCTTCGCTCCCCATCTGTGCACAAACCTGCCGCAACATCATGATCAGCTTCATTCCAGAAGGCTAGTTATAAGTGTGGAATGATAAGCATCTTAGGCACATAGCCACATCAATAATCTATATAGAAGATCCATGAAAGTGCAGGGGTGTAGGAATGATGCTTCTGGTGAGTGATGTGTGGGAAAACAGGTGTAGAGTTCGAGTGATGTGTGAGTGCTGCCACCTACAGGTGCTCTGTGCCTGTACTGGTCTTATTACTTGCGGCCCTATAATGAGTCCTCAGGAGAACTTGATGTGAATAAGAGCTTTGGGGATTTACAGTGTTTATTTTTTTTGTCGTTTTTTCCTACAGGGCTGGAGTCCTGTGTGCATACGCAGCTAATCAGCACCTGAGTTCTCAGCTGAAGACCATGAGGAGGCTGGTAAACAGTAACCTGAGAGATTTACATACCTTCGCCAATGACACGCCAACGGTAATCAACCAAGACTTACATAGTTCATTAGCTGCGATGCGTGAGCTGATGTACACGGTTATGTCCAAAAGTATCCAGGAGCCTCCTAATGAGTGATTTTAAAGAGAAGCATTAGTAATGGAATGGGACACTATGGAGAGGCAGCACATGAAGGCATCTATGCCCAGTGCTAGAGGTCAGCTAGAGATCCCTGAGCACTGTGTACTTGGACCCTGAGCACTTGCTTGAATAATGGGTAATAGAGCTCCATCCAATACCTTTGAGATGAGATGGAGTGATTCAAGACTAATCGATCAACCTCAGCACCTGACCTCACTAATGCACATCTGGCTGAATGCAAGCAAATCCTCACAACTATAGTCCAGCATCTAGTGTAGGCCTACCCAGCAGAATAGAGGCTGTTGCCTAAGACCGTTATAAGCAGGTGTCCACAAACTTTTGGACAAAATCAGTTTTGATCAATAATAATAATTATTATAGAATAAAACAAAATAAAATAATAATAATAAAATAATTATTTTTTAAATTAGAATTTTTTTTTTATTATTAAGTTGTTAAAGTCATTTTCAAAATATTCAGGTTGTAATGATTTGAAAACAGCATTCACACTGTATCAGTGGCTAAGCATTCATTTGTCATAGATGGATTGATTGAGGATCGAAAGATAGGAGGATGAAAAAGTAGGAGAATGTCATGAGTGCGTATTTATTTGTGGAAAGAGTGAATTGTCTTGACTGTCTTTGTATCATCTCTCTCACAGCAAATTGATTATCTAATATCTCAGTACGGAACCGCAAAGGAACAAGTGCTCTGCGACCTAGACAGTAAGTGTTAAGAAGGTTTCTATGGTGTCAAGAACTGATTTAAGCCTCTGAAAGAACCTTTCAAGAACCTTTTAATAATTCTTCAAGTACTCATTCTGCCAAGTATATAATATTTCTGAGGAATTAAGTTCTTGAGGTGTAAACAAAATAATTCATAGTGGGTTCGATGTGAAATGGTTCATTTCCAGAGAACCATACTGACAGATAACCCCATTCCACCAGATTGCGCGTCTAGTTTCGAACCGTTCGGCACATTTCCACCAAAATCAAATTGGTTCAGACCCAAAAAGTTAGCTCATTGCTGGATCCAAATGACTAGTAGGTTCTTCAGCACAATTGTGATGGGAATGTAAATTGTAGTTGAGGAACAAGCACACAACAATTGGGACACTTGAACAACAGCTTACAGGTAGTCTGTGCACTCCTCCATCTAGCTTGTACTGTACTGTCTAATAACGTTGTGCAGTGCCCTCTGTTGACGTTGATGGCGTATCCGTTGACGTCCCTACCAATAAAAGCTGGCACAAGCCTAAACAGGGCCAATTTGAGAACTAGTGTTCTTGTGGTTGAAAAGGGCTGTCAGAGGACTTACCGTAGTGGTGATGGGAACCAGGGGTCACAAAATCTACAAAATGTCCACAATCCAAATATAGCCATTCTGTTTACTATCACCCGGGAGCAACAATGAACCTACACGTCTTCTGAGTTTTTATGTAATGTTGATGATAAGCTAATAGTCTGTGGTCGATCAGGAAAACGGAATTAGGTTTCCTTAGGATTCCCTTCACGAATCCTTCCACCAAGAATGCATCTTTGGTTTCAGACCTGCAGGGATGTTTGCCACCAGGGTTTGGTAGTTTCCCTGCTTAGACCCGGTAAAGTCATGTGTTCACTGCCAAGTTTAGTCATCACCCACCCTGGACCGCAAACCAAGAGCCCTAATGTAGTATTAATGATTTTAGCATTTAAAGATGTGTCCTAGAACAGTACTGGGAACCTTCTTAAGCTTTCAATGTATGTGTTCTGACTTGTGTGTTTGCGTGTGTGTGTGTGTGTGTGTGTGTGTGTGTGTGCAGATGTAGGTGTGCTGTTGGGTGGAAGGATACATGAAGAACTGGGTAAAGAGGTGCGACCTGCCCTGGATGGAGTGTTGAATATGGCTGGAGGTAGTGTGAGCGCCCCCCACTCTCTCTCTCTTTCTTTCTGTCTCTCTCTCTCTCTCTCTCTCTCTCTCTCACTCTCTCTCTCTCTCTCTGTCTCTCTATCTATCTATCTATCTATCTATCTATCTATCTATCTATCTATCTATCTATCTATCTATCCATCTCTAATCTCTTCCTCTCTTTCTTTCACTCTCTCTCTCTACCCTGGATGGAGTGTTGAATATGCTGGAGGTAGTGTGAGCCCCCCCCCCCCTCTCTTTCTTTCTGTCTCTCTCTCTCTGTGTCTTTCTCTCTCTCTCTCTCTCTCTCTCTCTCTCTCTCTCTATCTATCTATCTATCTATCTATCTATCTATCTATCTCTAATCTCTTGCTCTCTTTCTTTCTTTCTTTCTCTCTCTCTCTCTCTCTCTCTCTCTCTCTGTCTCTCTCTCTCTATTTCTCTCTCTTTTTTTCTCTCTCTCTGTCTATTTCTCTCTCACTTTAACCTTTAGAAGTCATGTTAGAATTGCTATTGTGCTTTACTATAAGACAAAGTAACACTTTATTGATCCCAAGGGGACATTAAAGTGTTATAGCAGCTTACATACCGGTGAGACATATACTATACGTACATAAAAGCTACAAAAATAATAAAGCAAGAGAATAAAATAAACAATAAAATAAATAAAATAGAAAAACAAAACAAATTAAAAATAAGAATGAAAATAAAGATGTAATAGAATACAATAAAATGGAGGTGTGGCTGTTCCTAAAGTGCAAAAGTAGCAAGATGTAACACAGATGTGCAGTATGTAGATACATTAGTACTAAAGTGCTGATGCACCATTGCAGAGAACATCATAGAAGAGTTCCAGTGCAGATGGAAGAACAGGTGATGGAGCACAGGTGAATGGGTTAGAGCACAGAATTGTTGAGTCTAATGGCTGCAGGGATAAATGACCTGTGGAAGCGTTCCTTCCTGCAGCAGGGCAGAAGCAGTCTGCTGCGCAGTGTGCTCCTCTGTTCCTGTAGTGTGCTAAGGAGCGGGTGAGAGGGCTTCCTCATAATTGCAACTCCTTTGCCAGCGTCTGTCTCTCTGCCACCATTTCCACTGTGTCCAGTTTCATCCTCAGCAGCTCGCCTCCTACACCAAAAGACCTCGGGCCTTCTCAGGTAGTAGAGCTGGCTCTGGCCCTTCTTATACAGTCTGTCCCTGGTCACTTCCCATCCCAGCGTCTTGCTCAGATGAACCCCCAGGTGCGTGTGAGTATTAACCACTTCAGTGTTTTCACCCTGGATGGTGACAGGAACTGTCCGGAATTTTTCCTTTCTGGAAATCCACCACAAGCTCTTTTGTCTTCCTGGCCTTCAGTGCGAGATGTTTATGCTGGCACCAGTCTGTAAAGTAGTTTTCCAGGTTCCTGTACTCCTCCTCCCTCCGTTCATTAAAGCATCCCACTATAGCGGTGTTATGTAAATATTGAAATCTGCAGGTGACAACAACATTTGTGACATTTTTACATTCCAGGGTCAAACGGTGACAAAAACATGGAGGAAAATGTAAAGTACAGTTTTGTCTGTGATACATAACCATATACAGTGATAACTCACTGTTATGGAGACAATCGACATTTATCTACATAACTCAAACCCAACAGATACCCTTTACATTGTGTGGACACTTCATGAGGAATGAAACAATGGGAACATTTCAAAATTAAAATCTCTTTTAAATATCAGTGTATGTAGGTGGAGAAATGTTAGAACAAAACCAAACTCACTTGAGCGTGACATGCCCTTTCCAGCGAGCCCTGGGTGACATGAACCTTAAGAAAAACAAGATATAGACCTCAAAATCACCGGCCAATACAACCCCAAGTTGTGCCACATTAGAAACCAACAACTGAATTCCATTATTTTACAATTCAGTTTTTTCCACATACTGCACATCTGTATATAGGACTCATTGTGCTCTGTTTAACATAAAACAGCAATTAAAATGTTTATGATATTCAGAATATATGGGTATCGTTATGTAATCACGATAGCCATACATATCATCATGTTGCCTAGCCCAAAAAAATCTAAAGATTGGAGTTATTACTGTGGCTTCTGAGGGTTAAACCATTTTCTTGCTTCTCCAATTTCTGGATTCTAAATGTTTACAACACCAGCAGGTTCTTCTCTTGTTAGTGCACATGTGTCTTAAAATTCTCTCTTGTTTTTGGCCGATTAGTCAAAGTGGAGAAAGCCTTGAAAGGTAACCATTCCTAAACTCTGACTGGTTCTCCCTATGGCCTCATCCCAGTGAACGTGCTTGGTTCCTTTCTTTTTTCCCCTCAGTCTGGCTGTTAACCTCCCTGAGTAACGATACCTTTGCCCAGTGGAACCTGCCCGACCTGAGTTCTGTTGTGCTAAACAATTACTTAACTCAAAATGCTAACACTGCTAATTATGAATGAAGCTAAGATGAGGCGTTTATCATGATGCAAACATTGAGCCAAAGTTAGTTGAAGCTGGTTAGCTTTATGCTAGCATGCTATTGGTCCAAGCTAGTTTTAATTCGGAGTTAGCAGCGTTATCATTTTGAGTGAGGTCTTTTTTCAGATTGAAGAGAGACGTGTGATAGCGTCTTCCCCTGATCTCCTATATAAGCATTGTTGCTGCATGTCAATGATGTCCTTATGAATGTAGCCTGTATATACTGAACGTCTGCTAATGTTTGTCACATCCAATCTGAGTAAATGTATGTGAATCACCCTTACAGTGATGCGGGATACGAAGGAAGCTCTGGAGAACGTAAGCGTGACGTTGGAGACGCTACAGGAGGGCACGGGGAAGCTGCAGTTTAACCTGAGCGTGGTGCGAGCAGGCCTCAGCAACGCTCTCAATGACCTGGCCTGCGCAGACAATCTCTCGCCCACAGCGCAAATCTGCCACAGTATCCGCAGCTCGCTTGCCCAGATAGAGATCAGTGCCAACTACACCAGGGTGCATCTCACTTTCTCTCTCTTTTTTGTTACGGAAAAAAATGATATTTAGCTTTTTTGATATGACCATATAAACGCCTTAAAGGCTCAGTCCCTCAAATCCATATAACAGATCTACAAAATCACCATCCAGGAAAGTTGAGATCCACATTTAAAGCTGCACTATGTAAGTGTTTAGCTTAAATTGGAAGAAGCATTAAATGAGGTGTGAGGTCTGTGTTTTACACACAGTGGTATACGCTATTATGAGTTAATGTCATACGCACAAGCTCAAAAAGAAATTCTAACTGGATGTTTGGGTGTTAAATGCAAAACCAACTTTCAAGTTTTCCCTGGCTTCTCTTTGAGTCCTCTACTTTTATTTCTCATCAAATTTATCTGCTTTAGGCTCCTAACAGGGTTGAAACCCTGACATTCCAAAAGTCATGGGACAGCAGTTAATTGATTATGAAGTGGCGTTACCTCAGGGGACAGCTCTGAATAAGAGTGAACACTGGCAGCTAGTGACATGAATTATCAGAGTTATACAGGTGTGGGTGTTCCAAGCCGTCCTCTGAGGTAACACCACTTTATAATCAATTTACATCCCATAACTTTTGGTTTGTCACTGTAATAACCTACACAAATCGTTAGTGGTAAAGTATGACCTTGTAACACAGAGGTTGCAAACTACCTATAGATGAGTTAGGCCAATCAGAAACAACTATAACTACTTGGCAGTCTGGGTGTTAAGTGGCTCTGTTCAAACCTCAAGCCAGAAGAAGTGGAACCATTAGTCTTTTTTGGCAACCTGGACTTCTGTTTATAGGAAATGGCTGTAATTTAAATGGCAATGTTGGTTAGACCCACATGTGCAAAAGAACGGTGCTTCACATGGCTCACTCATCCAGAGGTAAACAGATCAACAGATGTAGCCCAGCTAGCAGGAAACATTACCAGAACTTTGGCTAACATTACCTACAAGTTCTAATAAAGTTGTAAAGAAAATGTTTTAATGTAATGATCAAAAAACGTTTTAAACATGTTTATATATATTCCAATAAATTTTCCTACAAGATTAAATGGTAACTAAGGCAGAAAGTTTTTAACTGCAATGTTCAGAGGATGTTATCAGGGCCACAGATTACTTGTATAATCTCAGCGTAACATTCAGAAAATGGTTAGTGGGTGTTACTGAGACCTGAGATGACACACCGCTGAAACATAAATGGAACATTGCATTGCATATTCGTTGCATATACGTTTTTAGAATAGCTGGGAGGTCTAGTGTCCCAAGGTGTTAGTTTTATCTTTGGCAGCATCACAGAAGCGATCATGAATCCCAGTTTACTGGACTCCTGTTTCGAACCGTGTTTCTAGAAGCTTCTGTGGTTTAAAGAACTGTATATTTCTCTTTGTATTATAAAATTCATAATGTTGATACATGCTGCCTCGATTTCCTTCCATAAATTCTCCCATCCATGAAAAACTAAGACAGATACTGTGTCTTTCAGCTGCCTGATGTGACGGACCAGTTGACCAACGTGAACGAAGTTTTGAAGACCGATCTCAGCCTCAGTGTGCAGAGGGTAAACGCCCTGAATTAGTTCTGTACTTTATGTTCAGGTTACATTAATCTCTGTCTTTGGACAGAGCGCTTTTTGCTTCTTGAATTTGAAATGCTGTCCTGTTTCTAAAGCTTTCATATCTGTTTCTGTAGGGGATCCTGGCTTTTAATGATACCCCGACCATGGTCACAGATCAGACCAGAAATGTTGTAGAAGGTGAGGTGCATGAATGCCTGTTCCTTCAGTAGGCCATATGTAATCTGTCATGTGTTTAAAACAAAATGTTGTTTTCTCATCTTCTCTGGATGTCTAGGTGTCAGGGGCTTGTTGGATAGCATTGGAAGCAATATCACCAGTTTCTCCAAGCGGTTCCCAGTCCAGAGCTCTCTGAACAACTTCACCGCTTTCATCAGTCACACGCACTCACGCATTGAAGATACGTACCCAGAGATCGACCAAATGGACTTCTACAGGTACACTAATCAAGTATTCTATTAGGAACACCTGTACACCTGCTCCTACACATGGAGCTACTTAAACAGACAGTAGTGTGGTTGGTGTAGCTCAGCGTATAACACCACTACCCACTAGGGAGCGACCAACACATGTGGGAGATTGGGGTTTGAATCCTGGTCTTGGTGGCTATGCTGTGCTACACCAATAAGAGGGTAAGACCCCTAACACTACATTGGCCCACCTGTAATATGATTAACCTTGTAAGTCGCTCTGGGTAACAGCGTCAGCTAAATGACGTATATGTAGTGTGACAGCAGTGCAGTGCATGAAATCATGCAGCTATGGACCAGCAGCTTTAGGTAATGTTCACATCAGCCATCAGTACAGGAGAAATATGTAATCAGGGATTTTGACTGGAGTATGATTGTTGGTACCAAACAGGATGGTATTTCTGTAACTGCTGATTCCTGGGATTTTCACATGCTGCAGTCTCTAGAGCTACTCAGAATGACGGCATAATGAAAAAAACGAGAGGTCAACAGAGAATGGCTACACAATGGGCATGAGAGAGAATGGCTAACAACAGCAGAAGACCATGTTGGGGGGTGACCCGGTGAGTTAAGAACACGCAGTCTCCAGTGGGAACAGGCTCACCAAAAACTGGCCAGTTAAAGACTGGAGAAATGTAGCCCTAATGAATCTCCCATTCTGCTGAGGACCACAAATAAAAGGTTTGGAATGTAGCAACAACAACATGAATCAATGGACTCAACCTGCCTTTGTGCGTGAACAGTCCAGACTAGTGGAGGTGGTGTAATGGGGTTTGGAGACTTTAGGCAGTTAACACCCATTAAAACCAATCGTTGTTTAAATGCCACAGCCTATTTGAGTATTGTTTCTGACCTTGCGGTCCCTTCATGGTCACAGTTTACCATATGTCAGTGGCTATGTCCAGTATGATAATACATCATGCCACCAAGCCAAAGACTCTGACAGTTCAGTGTTTTTCACTGGTCAGCGGTCCTGGTCACTGGATCTGGATCCAATATAACACCGGTGGGATGTGGTAGAACAGGAGATTTGCAGCATTATGCAGTCATGGACCTTAAGCTTAAAGCCAGGTTTCCAATTTCCTGTGGAATCCGTGTTACAAACTGGAGTCATTTTGAGAGCCAATGAGTTAAAAAAGGCAAAGTTCGCGAGTGAGATCTTAGGTTCGATAGGTTGCGGTCCACAATGTCACATGCACTAAATGTTCACTGAGTTTCACTGAGAATTCTTGACTTATGTTGTTATTGTGACAAGTATATTTTAACACCTGCAGGTGGATCTGTTGCATCACTCTCTGCTGCATGGTGGTGCTCATCTTAGCTTTCAATTTCCTTGGTCTGCTGTGTGGAATTTTGGGATTTGATCGGCATGCCTCTCCGACGACTCGTGGCTGCGTGTCGAACACCGGAGGGAACCTGCTCATGGCGTAAGGCCAGCTTTTGCATTGAGATTGAGAGTGTGCTATAGCTGTAGGGTTTCAAGGTTTTACAATTTTGAATGTGTTTTATACTGTATTCAATTTACACTGTTTTTCAGTGGGGCAGGCTTCAGCTTCCTGTTCTCCTGGGTGCTTATGGGAGTGGTGACAGCCACATTTGTGGTGGGGGGAAATCTGGAGAAGCTGGTGTGCGAGCCTTACAACTCCAGGCAGCTATTCAAGGCAAGACTACACTGTCACCGTCATCATTCTGCTTTAGGAGACTGTAGATCCTGAAGATAAATTTTCCATATTACAGAAAACCAACATTTCCATTCTTACCATGCTCTATTTAAAACAACAGCCTGTAAAGTATACATCATGGTTTTGTGACATCACATTTACATGCTATATGATTTAAGTACATAATGCAAGATCTGACTGTTTCTGCTCCATCACCTATGTAGGCATGTGACTACATAGTCGATATACTCCATATTCTTCATGATTATTGAAATATAATATTACATCATGATTCTTTTGAACAGCAGATCAGTTATTATTGTGAAATTTCAGCTTAAGAATACATTATAAACTGCGGTCATGTTGTTTAGGTGCTGGACACTCCACACCTGGTCAACCCTACGTGGAGGAACTTCATCCCTGGTTACCTATATAATGATCCTGAAATGGACCTCACAGTGGAAAACCTGTATAGGTGAATGTGCTACCTGTTCAGTTTAGGAACCTAAGTACTATTTAAACCATATAATGGGAAACTGAATTTATATACAGCTCTAGAAATAAGTAATAAATAAGTGAACACTCCAGTTTCTTCTTCAGTTATCATCTCCACATGTACAGCAAGTTCTTAGTGAGGAACAGAAGGTTGGGTTCTAGCTTTACTGATACAGTGCATGGTTCTAAAAACAGGCTTCTGGAGGTCATTAGTGATTTTCTAAATAAACAGATCTAATACAATACCTGATCTGGAGTTTGGGAGACATGTTTCCAGTAATGTAGAGAATCAAACAGAACTGCTCAAAAACAAACCCAGAAACTATAAAAATATAATATAGAGTCATTATATTTATAAAGCCTTACAGATTTATTTTGTTTTTGCACATTTGTCACACTTCAGTATTTTACACTTAAATTTGAATATCAAATTTTATCTTTTTTTTTAATGATGATTTGATTTATGAATCATGTGTATATATATGCTGTGTATATATACAGTTGTGATCAAATTTATTCAACCCCCAATGCTGCGAAGGGTTTTATGGAATTCAGTGCACATTTGTAATTGTGTTCATAATGAAATCTTACAAGGACTTGTTAAAGAACTAAATGCAACTAAGATAGCATCAATTGTTTTTGTCATAAAGTATTAAATGGCCTTTTTGTGATTTCTTCATTTACACAATTATTCAACCCCTTTACGACTACCACTCCTAAGAACAGAGGTTCATTCCAGTGTTTTCAATCAGGTATTGAAAACACCTGTGGATGTCAACGAGCAGCAATCAAGCATGATAAGCACCAATTAGGCAGATTTAAAAGGACTGTGATACTCAGCTCCTTCTAGACATCTACTGGTGTGTTTACAAGCATGGTGAAGGCAAGAGAATGGTCCCAGAAGACAAGAGAAGAGGTTATTGCTCTTCACAAGAATGGCAATGGATATAAAAAGATACGCGAAGTTGTTAACTCTTATTCCAAGAGAGCACACTATCGGAAGTATCATTCGCAAGTTCAAGTTAAAGGGCACAGTGGAAACGTTACCTGGTCGTGGCAGTAAAAGAACCAATCCTGACCGCGACTGCTGTGCGCTACCTGAAGCGTAATGTGGAGAAAAATCCCCGCGTGACTGCTAAGGAAACTGTAAAAAAGACCTGTCAGATGTGGGCACTGAAGTTTCAGCTCAGACAATAAGGCGCGCGCACTGCATAACGAAGACCTCCATGCCAGAACTCCCAGGCGCACCCCCTTGCTGACTCCCAAAGAACAAGAAAAGTCGACTTCAGTATGCCAAAAGTCATGTGGACAAGCCACAAAGGTTTTGGGACAGTGTACTGTGGTCAGATGAAACTAAATTAGAACTGTTTGGGACAATGGACCAGCGCTATGTTTGGAGGAGGAAGAGCCAGGCTTATGAACAAAAGAACACCTTGCCTACTGTGAAGCATGGCGGGGGGTCAATTATGCTTTGGGGCTGTTTTGCTTCTAATGGTACAGGAAAGCTTCAACGTGTGCAGGGGTACCATGAATTCCATTCAGTACCAGGAGATCTTGGAGGAAAATGTGATGGAGTCAGTCACAAACCTGCGGCTTGGGAGACGTTGGACCTTCCAACAGGACAATGATCCGAAGCACACATCCAAGTCCACTAGAGCATGGTTGAACATGAAAGGCTGGAACATTCTAGAGTGGCCATCGCAATCACCAGACTTAAATCCAATTGAGAACCTCTGGTGGGACCTAAAGAAGGCAGTTGCAGTGCGCAAGCCTAAGAATGTGACTGAACTGGAGGCTTTTGCCCATGAAGAATGGGCTAAGATACCCATAGGTCGCTGCAAGACACTTGTGTCAAGCTATGCTTCACGCTTGAAAGCTGTCATAACTGGAAAAGGATGTTGTACTAAGTACTAAAAAATAATGTCACTAGGGGGTTGAATAAAACTGATAATGATGTGAGCACAGTAAAGACATTTGTGGTTATTCCATCATAAATATTATGTTATATTTGTCTAATTTATAAGTGCCTCTTTGATGTAATTGTAAATAAGATGACTGAAATGATCAAAATCAATGTCAAACTGGCCAAAACACTTTATTTCAGTGGGGGTTGAATAAATTTGATCACAACTGTATATATATACACATATGACATAACAGTTGAGACATATAAAGGGGTCCCATGGGTTTTATTTGCAATAGCTTACAGTCTTATTAAGTCGCGGTATATCAGAATTTTGTTTGTAGAGACTTGAAATTTTATTTTATTTTTTTCACGTATTTTCCATATTGGTGGTTATGCTTCCCACATGCTAATTACAGGCAATCACTTCAGTCAAGGTAGCGCAGCTATTGTGAGTTATCCAGCGCAGCTCACAACTGGCTTTGGTTTTTGTCCGCTCAGCACAAAGGGTCAGGGAAAGTCGGGGAAGAATGATGGAATGTGACTCTGAATCACTGCACTAGACTAAATACGTGTACACCCTTGTGCGGTCCAGCAGAGGGCAGCAAAGACTATCAATAAGAAAAACACTGTTCAGACATTCAGTATTTTTTAACCAGATAATGGAACTGTAAATACCAATTAGATGTTATTGTCTGTCTTAACTGCCCCTCCCTCTGTCTTCTTCCAGTAACTGTAAGGAGAACAGAGGGATTTATTCTGCCCTTCACCTGGATAAGGTGTTCAATGTCTCAGCCTTGCTCAACACCAGTATGGTGAGTAGATTAATGGATTACAGGTGCTGCGTCTTACATACTGTGTTATTAAATTACATAAGAACATACTGATGTGTTAATTTTCCAGATATCTTGGTAATTAAATCCTCTCTCTGTACTGTTAAAGCCAGTTTACTTACGCTATATGGGCTAGCTGTTGTAGATAGTAGCTTGTAAATGCCACATTAAATTACATTTTAACTCCACAATGAGCTGGGGGCTTTCATTACATTGCTATGGTCCCTGAAGCACTTTAGCAAACTAAATGTGGTGTATATGTCAAATAGGTGTTGTTTCTTTTGGATTTTGTTGGTTGGAAACTGACCATTATCACTCTTGCTATTCATTTGCCATGATTACAGTTGCCCTGTTGACATACACCTCCTTATACAGTTGTATGTAAATGTTTGGGCATGCCAGTCAAATTGTATATTTGGTAAATTAAAAAAAATAATGAAGAAATTTTAAAAGTTACAGCTACCTCTGCATGAAACAAACTTTTATCATTACATATTTAAAGAAATGACTAATATTATTATTTATTGTAAAAGTGAGAGAGCTTGTTTGACCCATTAATATTTAATCCAAATCAGACACACACAGTTACAGACCATACTTAAGGATATGCTTACACTTGACAGCCATTGGCTCATCAAAGCAGGAAACTAAAGCTAAAGCTCACCAAGCTAGCAAGCTGGATCACCTTCCTGTAGCTGCCGTTCATTCCTTTATCCTAACACCAACGTTATTCCTTTGTCTGTTTCTTTATTCCCGCGCTGCTAAGGCTGATGCTTTTTCCATTCATCCTGCACATTTGTCTGCACATCTACCTGTTTGTTCCTTCGCTCAATTAGCTTTTTTCTCTATTTAGCATCACACAAAAGCTAGATAATGATTTTAGTAAGCTGGGCAGCCTACAAGTGTTGGACAGAGAGCTGTAAATCAAGCTTCTCATTAGCCACGCCCACAGCTCCAGATAGACTTGCTGAGTGATTTTTATGATGGGTTTTATAATATTTATATATTTTTTATTTATAAGCTTTGCCTGGCGTTATTGTACTCCATGTGCTCCTCTATGTTCGCTGGGTGCCCACACCTTTGCGTGCTACTGTATCCTCCTGTTTCTATTTGCTTCCATTTCTAGAAGGAAATAACAAGAGTATATGACACCACTGGTATCGGAAATTGTCTGTAATCCAGTTATGGTGCTCCATCAGCATTAAACATGTTCTACAGTCAGCCTAAGAAAACAGCTCTGACTCTGAGCAAGGCCAGAGCCACGTCAGGCCTCCACTCAGCCCCGGCTATCTTACGTTTTGAACCCATGCCAGTCTAACCCAACCCCCAAACACATGATACCCCCTGATTTCCTCTTCCTTCATCCTGCGAGTCGGCAGCCAGCTGGCAGGCTTACCAGCTTCTTCTGGTGTTAATGGAGAGAGCCAGCCTGGGCATACAGCACACGATGCAAATGAGATGTTTCCTTAAGCGGGCATCACTGCGTGCCCTGTCAGATGGCAGTTACGTGGTAATTTACACTCCCTGGCTCCATGTTTGATGGGTAATAAACCTGATTATGTCCTGTCGACTTTAGTAGTGGAGTTATTGGCAACAGGCGGTTCTGGATTTGTTTCCTTTAGCTTTACTGTCCACAGAGACGCATACTGTGAGCCTCTCTAGCTGGCACTGGCATCGATCTCGCTAAATGTCATTGTGAAGGAGCCTTAGTGAGAACGTTTCTGTTGCTCAGGGCAATATGGTACCTAACTTAGTGAGGAGCTTGTCTCTGTAGGATCATGAGGGCCTTTCTCTTCTGCATTGCTTAATGCTTTCAAACCGAATGTAAACATATGGTTTTCTCTAAGGGTTATATGAGGGCTGTTTTTTCTCTTTAGTCATGCATGTGTATAATTTAGAACACATTCATATCCATATGCTGTATCTGTGCTGGTTTAAAGTCCCACTCAAGTCTTTTGTTCTGGTTTTATGGCCACATATTAATCTTATTCTTGGACTAAATTACAATGCCGATGGAAATGTCGAATATAAACTGCTTTTATATGAGAAGTAAGCTTAATCTGTATTTGGCAAACTAGACTCAGGCCTTCATCCCTTAGAAGTAATCATATCCACAATCCACAATAACAAAAGCGTGTTTCAGTACGCTCATGGTCAACGGAATAGTTGCACCCAGAAAGAATCAACTGACAGGAGTGAAACTGGGTGGGATGGTGTGAGTTGAATTTCGTGGAGGTGGAGTGCCACCAGGTCAACTGGACGGGTGACAACAAATCGTTCATCTTGGTGCTGACCACGGTGCCTCCACTCATGAATTCACTGGCAGACTCCACCAAGACAAAAGCGGGACTCTGAAAATTGTGCCAGCACCATTGGCAGACAGGACTATATGCACACAGACTGTTACCACAACGGCCCTAAACACCACGTCGCCAAGGCCATAGTGATGTTGTGCCAGTCATCCATGGAGTGATTTAGAATGGCAGCGGGTCATTTTCAGTGACGAGTCCCGCTTTTGTCTTGGTGGAGTCCTGGTGTCACTCCACCTCCACAAAATCTACAGGAACTGTGTGAGAATATTCAAGCTACACCATTAGGAACTTAACCTCTGTATAAATGTATCATCAGTTATTGTTCCCAGTAACCTTTATCTTCCTTATGAATAGCATTGCAATCCGACACATTTTAAATGTTTATATGTATTTCCATATTGCCCATTGCAGAATTCAGAGGTGCTGATGTTTGAAAAGTGGTGCTCCATTTCAGCAGCCTAATTTCTCAAAATTGACTTAATCCACAACAATAGTAATCAGCTTTATGTCGTTTAGCCCTTACAGGCACCATAAACTGCTGTTTTCTTCCTCTCCTTCACTAGTACACTAAGGATGTGGCCCAAAGGTTCGAAGGCATGAAGGTGGATCTGAGGTCTGTCATTCTGTTGGACTCGGAGGGTAAAGAGAACCTTGTCAGCTTCACAGAAACTGGGATTGGAGAGATCAACTTTGCTGCATATCTGGAGGAGGTGCACTCTCACTTGTTTTCAAATGCACACCAGGAGACAGACAAAATACCATATCACGACTGAGATTGTTAAAAAAGTTCAAACTGGGTTAATTTATCTTTCTTGGAATCTGATTAACAGGGACCCATAATGCTTCATTTCAGTTTATTTATTTTATTATTAATGCTGTTTATTTTATTCAAATGTTATAATGTGCAGAAGTGTGTTCTCTGTCAGAAATATGTCAACATATTTTCAACATTTTCATCCAGGCTGTTAGAGTGCTTTACGTTGTCATTACATGGTGTCATAATGAGCATCCTGTAGGACATCAGAAATGGACGTGTGCTTTTGTGCTTATTTGCAGCTCAATAAGGGAGTGACTCGTGTTGATTTGCTGTCATTTGCCAGCAACCTGGATGCGCAAGCTGACCAACTGGTATGTCTTGTTTTCATCTTCAGCAAAAGTGTCTCACTGAGATGAAGCAGAGGGTGAAGCTATATTCCCTTCTAGCCAGAGTGGCATATATAAGTCTATACTGCTGACAGTGTACTTTCCAGACCTGCATCCCAGTGTGATGTTCTAGAACATGCAGTCATCCCTTCAAAGCTCGGGAGGCAGCACAAGTCTCCCATTCATGCTGAAGCAGTCTAAGAGTTGTGCTGTCATGGAACAGGACTTGAGCACTCTGAGACGTCGTTTGTGTATGTGCTCTGTGCAGCTGTTGTAGGAGTGCTCTCACAGCAGGATGCATGGGTGAGGTTTTATTGGAGTCCGTTAAAACGAGAGAAACGCAGTCAATGGGAGGGAGAGAATAGGGGATCCACAACAAAAGAGAGATGTACCAAGGAGGCAAGTCAAATACAAAACAGGGAAAGGACAATAGGAGAGCTAATGAACACTTAGAACAGGTCCACATATTCCTGGTCGTGGAGATCCAACACCCTGGAGAGTTCATATCCACACCCGGCTGTGATGACTCTAAAGGCCTGGAGCAAAACTGCAGGGTGGCCGATCTGCAGGACCAGGGTTGAGGTCTCTTAAGCGGCAGGCTACTACCAAGACACGTGTGTGGAGCATGACAAAATGGTTTAGAAGGAATTCAAAAAGAAGGGCAGAATATTCAAATATTATATTTGTATGGTTATTATGTAGGTCGATGTGATGCAAGTGAATTCAGTGTTTGGTTGTTTACATAGTGAATCTTACACATGCAATATTTACAAAGGGGTCAGAGGTTAATGATATTACTACTACGAATTAGGGCTGTACCCGACTCAGAATTTTGTCAGTCGAATCGGATTCGCCCGTCTTGGTCGACGATTCGACTTCGTTCACGTTTTTTTCTCCATGTACATTATCTAGTAATCAGTAAATCAGTCTGCAGACGGTTCAGATCTGATGTCCTCCTCATTTAGAAAGTCAGCAGAGTCACAGGAACATATTTCTGAACTAAGAAAGACGTGGTGTATGATGATCGATCTGAACTGGAGCCTTTAGTTACAAAATATAGCGCCGGGTAGCAGCGTGTATTTATGCTAAACATCAGGACTTATAGCTTATAGTCTTTTTAATTTCACTTCTAACAGCTTCTTCAGTAGGAGGACCCTTCGTCTTTCATCTCTCATAAATAATGAACTGCTAAATAAAACCAGATTAGTCCATATTTAAATTATTACTAGATGAAAAGAAGAATGGTAAACCTGAAACAGTTTATTATATTACCCACGCTGAAATCATTATCTCTCGTTTATCAGCAGGCGTATTAAGTGACTGTACTTATCTTTAAATAAAGATAATCTCAGCTGTAGAGGAATAAATAAACATATCTGTAATTTAGGTTCTAAAATAATGGAATTATAATAAAACAAACGTCTCCGGTCCGTTCTTCCTTCACCGCAAACAGCCGTTATGTCTAAACCGAAACACTCGTTTGAAGCAGTGTTCGATGTCTGACTAAATGAAGAGCAGGATTAAGTTTAATGTGTTCAGATTCTCTTCCTAAAAAGCTCTTCCAGGCTTTCTCTGAGACAACGCCGCCCCCCCTAATGTTCACAGACCACTTTGGATTGCTGAATCCCCTCATACTTACAGGTTTGGGAACCACTAGAGGGTGCTTCACGGCCCACTGGTGGTCTGTGGCCCTTTAAGTTGAGAAACCCTGTTGTAGTCAAAGGAGAGTATTTGACTCCTGAGATGTTATTTGGTTTTGCTTCCTTTAAATGAAACGTATTTCACGTTACAGTTCCTGCACATAAAGTACAGCTGCTATTGTCCACCAGATGTTTACGTAGCTTGCACTTTTGTAGTGTACAGGTTGCATAAATACACTATAGACATGCATTTGCCAGGAATCCAGTCTTCTTCCTTGTATCCTTTCCAGAGTAATCTTTTGTTGGTGTTTGTTTTCCAGTCTAGAGGATCATTACAGACTTCAATAAAAGGTCATGCCAACACACTCCGACAGATCTACTCTCATCAAGTCGTCTCCCTCCAGCAGTCCATGGTAATCAATCCCTGTGTGCTTCAGAATCGTATTTGATGACTGTGTTGTGAGTGTATAAAGATTTTTACCACTATGTTTAAAGCAGGAAGCTTGATAATGTATCTTCTCATGTGAAACTGAAGGATTATATCATATATTCAGCAGGGCATATTTCTAGGGTTCTCTCCTAGAGGCCCTTACATAGCAAGCTTTTGAAGGTTTTATTGTTGTAGGGTGGTCTTTTACCTCTTTCTCTCTCAATTTTCCCCAAATCATCCTCCAAACCAAAAAGAAATATGTTAGAGCGAGGGTAAGCTTGTGTGTCTTGCTGAACTGAGCCTGATACATTGGTGTGGTTTTGCTTGATTCTAGTAATACAGAATATGAAACCGACTCCACATGTTATTTTGTCATCATAAATGTTGTTCTGGATTATATTCAGATTATTTAATGATCCGAATATCAAATCCTTGCAGAAATATTGCACGTATTGTCAGAAAAAATGACTGCACCCAGAACCTAGTGTCAAATTGCAATGCTATTGGGAATGAGGATTAGCATTAACAATAGATGAATTTCGACTGATATAGGGAATATTTATTGAGCTACACAAACAGAAGTAGTGTCTCTCTGTATGATGTTGGGCTGCCATGTTGCTAACGCCACATGCATACATCTCGGCATGAAGAGGTGGGGATTCCTTTTGGAGTCCCATGTAGCTTGAGTCGTTGATTTGTTCGTCATCTCCACCAAGACAATAGCAGGACCCACTCACTGAAGATGACCAGCTGCCATTCTGAGTCACTCCATGACAGTCTGTCACAACACTCTTGCAGTATGTGGTGACATTGTCGTGGTGTTAAGGTCAGTCATCATAATGGTCTGTGCGCATGTAGTCCTGTCTCATGTAGCTGTCTGCCAATACATTTACATTTACGGCATTTAGCTGACGCTCTTATCCAGAGCGACTTACAAGGGTAATCATATTACCGTACCTAAGTAGAAGGCAATGTAGTGTTAGGAGTCTTGCCCAAGGACTCTTATTGGTGTAGCACAGCATAGTCACTCAGCCCGGGATTCGAACCCCAGTCTCCCACAAGTGGTGGCTACTTGGTGGGTAGTGGTGTTATCCGTTATCCACACCAAGTGTGGTTGGTGTAGCCAACAGGATGACTAATAGAGGGCATCACTGCTCCCTGAATGTCCACAATCATGGCTGTTGGGTTAGTCAGGTACAGCAATAAGCCGCATTCTTGTTTATGTCACATGTTTGGCCAAAGTCATTCACA
This sequence comes from Prochilodus magdalenae, assembly GCA_024036415.1. NCBI lineage: Eukaryota > Metazoa > Chordata > Actinopteri > Characiformes > Prochilodontidae > Prochilodus > Prochilodus magdalenae. Next base: position 658,095 of record JAMWET010004433.1, read on the forward strand.
TGTCTCACAAAGTCAAACTTACACAGCAAGTTTCATTCCTGTCGGTTGATTCCTTCTGGGTGCAGTTATTTTGATGATGAGTGTGTGTGACTATTTTGACACTGAATGGAAATACTGGCTTAAATACTGATAGCCAAAATGATCATGAAGCTTCATGAACAAGCATGATGTTTATTTGAACTACCTTAAGTTTGCCTGAATGCTTACGTCGGGGTGTAATGTCTGATCTTGTTATGCAGCATTGTGAGTAATGTCAACTTCTGTCTTCTTGTTTTAGTATGTCCAGTCAACCTGTCTTGTGAATGTTGTGGTACAGCATGTATTAATATAATGAGCATGTTATAAAATTCTGTTTATGTTTTATTGTTACTTTGCTAAACATGATGAAAGCTTCACATTGGACACTCAAATCCATAAAATCTCAGTAGTGTATTAAAAAGATTATTAACAGGCCATAAACGATTATTTGTAACGTGTTTCTCTGTGCTATTTGTTATAGAACACCCTGAACCAGAGCATCAGGTTTTTGGAGAGGACATCATCAGATCTGTCAGTAAGTGGCTCAAGTTTTCATCTAATGTGGCCTTGTTATCCACAGCTTAGTACACTCAGTACTACACCGGTTTAGGTACACACAACAAACTTTCACCAATATCTGTGTTTCAGAACAAAGTCTCTGAAGTACTGGCAGCTGTTGATGCTGCACAGTACCTCATCTCCCAGAATGCAACATTTATTGTCAATCAGGTAATGTTAAAAGCCCATACAATTAGAACTGCCTTTAGTAATGCGAGCTATTTAATGGAAGAATAATCTTTGTGTTCATCGTCTGCAGGAAACAGAGAAATACAAGCAGATCCTCGTTGGATACTTCAGACAGTACATAGACTGGATCAGGACATCTGTGAGTATTGCAGTATGCTGATGTTTAATATAAAGTCATGAAATCAAAATCTAGCATTGTGGGGCTTTTTATGATGGTCGCACGTGAAATTCAGATAAAATGTACTCATCAGAATATTTATGCTCTGCCATAGCTGGAAATGGAGGTGGCCACCTGCAAGCCTCTCAGTAACATCATGGACACGGCAGAGATTCTGGCCTGCAGCTTCCTCCTGGACTCAATGGTGAGAGATTCAGAGAAACTTCTTCCAAAATCACATACAACACAGAGAGGTGAAAGAATTACACTAAGAAAAGTGATGGATTCATGCAAATATAAAATCGACAACACATTTTTGTCCTGCGGTCTGCTGCTGGCAGAGCTGGTATTAAGTGGGTGGTGGATTAATCTCAGCCCTGCAGTGACACTGACGTGGTGATGGTGTGTTAGTGTGTGTTGTGCTTGTGTGAGTGGATCAGACACAGCCGTGCTGCTGTTGCTTTGGAACACTTTAGTATAGTCTATCCAGTACTGTCCAGACCACAGCTTCTTGTGATGACGGAGGTAGGGCTAGAGGATGACCAACACTGTACTGTGCTGCAGCAGATAAGCTATCGTCTCTGACTGTCCATCTACAAGGTGAAGCAGCAAGGTAGGATTGAGATAGATAGAGTGACAGTGAGTGGACCCAGTGTTTAAACACTTCTTTCTTCAAAACTGTTGTCATGCTTATTTACATAGGATGTGCATTACTTATAATTTCACTTCATCAGTAATAAGGGTTTCCTTTGCAACAGTAATCACATTGTGAGTGTCCATGCTCTCTCAGGAATACAGTGCATCATTTATATGGTGATTAAAAACACATGGTAGCACAAAGAAGGCACTAATTCCTTTTTCTAAAATATTATAGTATGACAAACATAAACAAGCACACAAGCTGAGGACTGTGGGTGAGATTTCAAATCTATACAAATAGAGTTTCCTAGTGTTTAATCTGTACTCAAGAACACATGGCTAAATCATAAGCAAGTTTATTGACAGCCGGATCATCATTGCTAGTGTGTGCAGCTCTTGTGTGTATTATATTCATGGCACGACTAGGCAAAAATAAGGTGTGTGCTTTTATACAGTGTGGTTGGACAGGTCCAGCTATGTGCATGTTCAGCCACCCAGTGACTATCGACAGGAATGACTGGGGGCTAATGGACTGTTCTGGGTTTGTGATTGTGTGTGGGTGTGTTCAGCAGTAAAAGTGTGTGGGTTTGGAGGTGGAGGGTCACCGTGTTTGACCTTTCTCAAAATGTCATGTACAATTGGTTGATTGTGTGGTTCTTTGCTCTGCTTTCCACAGTGAATGCAGAAGAATCCCACCAGATCTTAGCACATATCAGCTGTAATCTGCAATATGATTACAATAAACCCAAATATGGCCCAAAACTGCATTTAGTGAGCAAGAGGGAGAGAAGAGAATGGAAGCCATGCTTAATAATGCCCTGGTGGGTTTACTGATGCAGTGTGGATGCTTATAGGTGTTACAACACAACCTGTAAATCGCATTTTGGCTCCTTCACTACCTGTAGTAATTAGCACTTCAGAAGCCCAGCCCAGCAGGTCAAAACTTTTAAAATGGCCTGTGACTGCTGCAGCTGGTTAAACTGAAGTGTTTAACTGGGGCAGTATACATGAGTTGGGGCTCCCATAATTACACAGACTTGTAAACTGTTAGAATGTAATCCATGCAAGACAAGTTGGTCATGCATTTAGCACTATTTGTGTTAAAGGTGGTCAGCATACCCCAACCACTTCCTTCAGCACTGTAGCAAATGTTCCTTGGTTGCCATTCAGATTTCCCTTAACCCCTTTCCCCCCACAGTAACCATAAAATGCAATTTCTGCCTGTTTTGGGTGCCCCTCATTGTTATCCCAAATTCCTCAGTAACACTGAATGGCTGTTAAAATGTGCCACTCTGGATTTTTCCATTGCTATATTGAATTAAAGTCATATCAAGACCACAGAAACCACTTGAAATTTACCCAGAGAGATGAGCTGTCTTTTAGATAAACAATTCAATCCAAATGCTGAGTTACCTGCGCTTGATACTATGTACTATGTACTATAGCAGCCCTTTGTACTGTAGCTACCTTGCGATGCTACACAATGCTTTGCAGTGTAGCATGTCCAGTGTGCAGTGACTATTCAATGACCTACATTTCCAGTGTTAAACTTTAAATGTATGGTCTTTACATTCATGTCATTAATTGTGGTGTTAGGCTATTAAGCAGCTACTTGCTTAATGTTACATAAAGCTTGTTTAACCATAGAAGTTTGGAATTACTGTTGTCGTGTTACTAAACACTTTATTTACATTACAGTAATCAATTAAGTATACCTACATCATTAATAATTATTTTGTAATGAGACACATTTACAGTGCATATGCTATTTGTACTGGTGCCAGACAATGACTTTAAAGTTCAAAAAAAAAAATTCTAGTTGTACCAAATAGTGAACTGTCTTAATGAACAAAATGAGTTATGATAGAGAGTTTTCATTTTCCCAATATTTTCAACAAGTTATAAGTGAGATATAATAAGTATTAAATTACAGCTTCCTTATGTGGTCATGAGATGAAACGTCTCGTTAGCTTTATCAATGCGACTTGTTTAGGTTAACGTGATGCTTCTATCAGTTCTATTCACTTGAATCAGTGAAAAATTCTCGATTTCTTATGATCTGCAGAACACCTTCTGGTTCGGGCTGGGGTGCTCCACCTTGTTTCTGCTCCCCAGCATCATCCTGTCTGTGAGACTGGCCAAGTTCTACCGGAGAATGGACACGGAGGACGTCTATGATGAGTGAGTAGCCACTACAGTCTGTTTCGGACCACCTACTGTGGTCTACAGCATGACACATGACTAATAACCAAGGCATTCAAACTGGTAGAAGCAGAGCAGTGGTGCGAAAGTCTTCATCTCATCACTATACTTCATCTTGTTGGATAAATGGTAGAAAGAATAACCAGGCTTTTTTTCTCTTTCTCTTTGTTCTTCCTCTTTCCCTCTATTTCCCTCACTCTTTCCAGTTCTTCTGTCTCAGGGACTTGGCATTTCACATTATGATAACCAGTTCTTGCTATTTCCATCTTTGTCCATTTTTTAATTTCTCTCAGTCCAGCACTGTGCACTTTAAGACAGCAGTGTGTATATACTGTAAATATTAAACGTCTTGATTTTAGTATTGTTCAGTCATTCACATGCACTTACAGTAATGGAACATTGCTCTAGACAACTCACCAAGTGTCTTGACCGGAGACGGTTTTGACATCTTAAGCGATGTCACTGTACACGAAGCTCTCTGGTGCATTTTCTGTCACAGTCGGTTTAATGATCTTGCTTGTCTTGTATCTTTTTAGCATTGAGACAATTCCCATGAAAACGTAAGCTGTTTTTATTCCCCATTTTTTCCTCCCGCTCTCCTCTTTTGAGAAACTCATTAATAAGACGTCTCTACCTGTTTTTGTACAGAAATCTCTCTGCTAAATATTTGGTGCTGGTTTAAGCTTTTAGCCTTGGAATGCTTCTCCGGTGAAGGGTCTTGCTTGTCTTTGTGTGTTGTCTCTTTCCAAAAAAAAAAAAAAAAGCTCCCTTGTTTAACATAAAGGGCTGTTGAAATCATCACCTTCTGAAAACATCAGTTTCATGATTTCTGTGCATTTTACATTGTCACACTTTCTGAGAAACTATTACGATTTGTACTATAACTTATTTTATACCTGCGTGAACATGCTGACATTTGAGACTAAGCCCAACCCCAGTTGCCCGAACGCATGTCATTTGTCTCATGTCATATTTTGTTTATAATTTGTTTGTATTCAATGTTTTGTTTCAGTATGGAAATTGGTAATAATGGTTATTATAATGAACATTTACAAGGTATCCAAAACCCTGTAATGACAAGGTAAAAAGAACCAAACCCCCTTGCACTGAGTGGATGGAACTCTAAGGACTTGCATGCAAGGATTGGGGGTCGTGGGACTGTAGGAAGTTTAATGAGATGTACAAACCCAATTCCAGAACAGTTGGGACAGTTGGGAAAGTGCTAATAAAACAGAGACCAGTGGTTTATAAATATTCTTTGACCTGTAATTGAATGAAAACAGTACACAGACTGTATATGTAATGTAGGTACGTATAAAAAATAATAAACTTTCAGTAGAAGCTCATACTGAAACTGGTGTCTGCAACACATTCCCAAAAACTTGAGGCAGTGGCAATTCAAGACTAGGAACATTGTGGAAAAGTTCAAAACACATTTTAAACAGAGAGGATTGGTCGAGTTTAAAAATAAGTTTTAATATTACATTCCTAAACCAGAAACCTTAAACTTCAGGGATTTTTTGGTATTTTAACCTCTAACATCAAATGATGTTAATTGATGAAAACCAGGAATGTCTTTTGTACATGAAGGAAAATGAATTAATCTAATCACTGTACAAAAACTGGCATGTTTGCATGGTGGGTATCACCACTTGGGCTCAGGATTATTTTGACCATTCGAAGTGTTGGTAGGTAATCTGCATGTCTGTGAAAGCACCATTAACACTGAACACATTTTGGAGCAACATATAAATAAAAATAACATATTTTTGCAATCTCAATCTTGACATAATAAGTCCTGACGCCCTTTACATGTGTAAATGTCATAATGAATAGACCAACAATAATTTTGCTCTACTGTAAAATTATCATTTGGAGATCAGGGTTTTGTTTTGATAGCTGTAATGTGCTGCCTTCTAGACGACGTCTTTTTCAGAGAGGTCAAAATTTATTTCAACATTGCAACACCAAGCCAGATTCTGCTGGTGTCACAGCATGGCTGCATAATCCAAATTGTCAGGTGCTAGACTGGCCTGCCTGAGATCCAATACTGTCTAGCTTTAAAAAAAAAAAAAAAACCTCAATGAAGGCTCAGTGCAGTTCTACTGCTTCCCTATATGACTGGCCAGCTAAACAAAGACCAGTGTAATAGAGAATGGCAGATCTCTACACTTTCAAAACGTGTAGTTAAGGAATGGTGAAGTATGTTGCAGGCATCAAATGTGCAGTGAGCTGCATGATAAAGCTCTTAGGATAATGTGATTATTATTAATTAATAATGTGATTTTGTACTGTTTGTTTAATACAGGTCAATCAGAATTTACTAATCACTGCTTTCTGTTTTTCTCAGCGTTTTAAAAACTGTCCCAATTTTTAGCAACTGGGTTTGCAGGATGCGCAGTGCATGCGGGGTGAAAACCTGCCCTTTCCTTGAACAAGCGTGGGAGTTACATTTCTGTTTTCAGTTCTCTCCTCTTGTTCAGTGTTAGCATGATGGCTAGCTCAGCAGCAGTGCTGGCAGCAGTAATGCCTGTACACACTGGTGCTGAATGTGTTCGGGCCCTAATACTAACACTGCATGCTCCAAAAAGTAAAACGGCATTTTTTTTGCAATGAGCGCACACTTTGATTTTTGATCTTTGTCTTTTATGTTACACTGCATGTTTCGTTGCATGAGACTCTGACAAGACTAACTCCATTATTGGCGTGTCCTTGACTGCCACTTCATTGTGACTAACTGCATGCCTGTCAGAGTCATCTCTGTTCAGGACGTCTTGAGCTGTGGTTGTGTAATTTAAGGCAGGATGCAGTGGCAGACTGGCACACAGAGCACATAATTACATGTCCCACAGTGCTTAGCGTTTGAGGGGTCAGTATATGAAAGAGCCCATTCTATATTTTTGACATGTTTTATTATTATTCTTTAGGTCATAATTTTTATATCACCCTTTTAGACCTCTGCTTATTCCAAAGAGACAAACGCATTGTTTTTTGTTATTGTGGCTTTAAAATGGTATATGTAATACAGCACTGTATGGAGCCTCATTCAAAAAGCAGTTCCAGCTGAACATAACAGTATTAACATCCACTCCTAATAACTTCATAGTGAATGAGTGCATTAGGTGGATATATGACATCACAAAATCAGTTAATTCAAAATGAATTTAGTTTACATTTATAGACTATGTTCTACAGAGTAAGCTGTACATCTTAAACTGTTGCAGTGTTTACAAAATTAGCTCACTGGATAAAAATCATTCAGTCAAAAATCAGCCTTGCGTGTTAAAGGTGGTAGTAATTTCAGGCTCCTGCAGATGGTGCTGCACGAGGATGATCAGGCTGTAAATACCTCCTGGGTGTAAGTGACGGGATCCATAGGTTGAGAAGAGGTGGTGCAGTGCAGCGAATGCCCCGTTCTATGTGTGGTAAATGGCTCCAAAGCAGATGTTAATAATTGGTCAAAAGGAGTGACTGCATTTGGGCGTGGCCAAAGACCATAGTGTGAAGGAAGTAGCTGAATCTGCAGGTGTATGGAAGCGTACGGTCATACGGTCTACCAGCAGTGGTACAAATCCCAGTCTACAGGGAACTCTCCACGGAATTGTGCCAGGGAGGGCATCCACCAAATCTGGCCCACCTGCACAATTCTTTGATGCAAGAGTGTCTGAACATTGATGTGGCCTACATCCAGAAACTTGTCCAGTCCATGCCAAATCCAGTCACAGCTGTTATTTGTGCTTGTGGAGGTATAACATCCTATTAGGTACATGGTGACAAATATTTTGTCCAGTGAGCTTATATCTCTTATTGGCCAGATTTTATTTTTACTAAAACAAATAATAACGGTTCATTAAAATAAATGAAAAATGAAATCAAAATTGAAAATTGAAAATTGAAAAGCATGGAATACAATTTACTCTTATAGAGACCACCTAAACAGCTCATTTTAAATTCATCACTGTTGTGGATCACTAGGGCACAAGGACTTATCAGAACACTCCTTATGTATGTATACATAAGTCTAAAAGACACAGTCAAAGAGCCTCTTTGAAGGAATTTGAAGGAATAAAAAAGGAGGCTGCTTTATAGTCATGTAAAAATAAAGCATGACTGTTCTTGTAAAACCAACATAGATATTATAAGTGTAAATAGAATTCCAGAAAACTGGGACAAATCAGCCCAAGACTTACACAATGCAGTATTTTCATTGTATTTTAAACAGAATTGGAAAATTTTGTTTCAAAGCCTACCATGGTCATATGGGTTGTTGATTGGTGCTTATTGTTTATGAACTTCGATGCTCAAACAGAGCAGATGCATTCAATGCCAAAATTCTGCACAATGCATTATCACGTTATACATATTATGACAGTATCGCAGGGTCATATTGCATTGTTACACCCTTGCAAGAAAAAACAGAAGAATATGAGCCAGAAAAGTCAGAACACAACCATCTTTGTAGTGTCATATGGAGTGCTCTGTGTGCCATGGGAAAACTCGCATCCTGCTCTTCTAGCACACTGGATGGGTATACGAGGGGGAGAGGTGTGCTTTAGAGAAAGAGGTGGTGGGGTGATGTTGGATACACGCTGGCCAAGCACTGACCTTCTCTTCCTTTGTGCCCCAAGCATCCCTGCCTATGACACTATGACTCGATTCCCACGGGCTTCCGCGCCCCCCCGCCATGCTGACTGGTGACACCAAGGAGGAGCTTTTGTTTTTTTCCCCAAAACTCCAGAAAGGTACTGCTGGTCACTGGATGAAAGGAGATGCCCACTGCCTTTCCACCATGCCAGCTGGCATGGGCTCACATATTAACTGCTGTCTCTGTGGCATGCTTCGTATTAATAATCACTGACCACTGTGCTGTTTTGTTATTGATTGTTTGTCGACTTTGTGCTCAGTTTTCACTCTCACTTCATTAACCCTGGAGCTGATCTTTCCGCTCTGAAAATGATGTGATGAATTTGCTTGATTTGAATGTCACCAACATTTCCATTTAAAGCAGAATTCGGCCACTGTTTTTAGATTTCTGTGAAGTTCAGTAATGATAGCTTTTAATAGTGGTATTAATGGGAACCGGAGTCGGCAGTGAACCTATACTTGTCTAAGTTAGGTAAACTTGTGGTAAATCTGAAAAGAAAGATTTAATTTAAGGACTATTTTGCCCTTAATGCACTTTTAGTCATAAATGAGGATTTGAAAATACATTGTAGACCAAAAACTACCTAAACAAATGTCACAGCAGTGATGTTCATAGCCATTCATCTTTCTGTATGGGAGGTGGATGCCTGTTTCTATCACCATCATTGTGGACAATTCTAAATCACTAATTTCATAAGAAGTGATGATTCTATACCACACCACACTGAATGGCTTAACTGACCTTTGAAAAAAATAAATTCTTAATTTGAAATAAGTGAAATATCAGTTCAAGATTTCTCATATGCACAGAGAAACAAGCAGCTGCACTGTACAATGAAATTCTTACTCTGCACTCTCTCCTAGTTGTACATAATTCAGGCTTTCAGGTTACTTAATTTGACTAAAATGACAATTATTGTCCATATTATTCATATTTTATGTGATTATATACACATTTATATAAAGTCCAATCCATCATATTTTTCAGTTTGTGCTGTCTGGTGCCATGTTTATCAATCATGTTTTTGTGCGTCTGCAGGACTAGTGCTGTGTGAAAGTCTGTCCTGTGTCTGTGTCTGTTTCTGACCAACTTGTCATGGCTTGCTGATGTCTGACTGCAAACATGTTTACCAGCTGTGTAAACAGACTTCACCACAAAGCTTTATTTTTGTTTTGTTGCTGCACCTTTTCAAACCACCTCTTATTCATTCGGCTCATTCTCGGTTGGCCTTTTAATGCACTTCCTTAAAGTCATACATCATTTTTTTTTTTCCCTGTGTTTTTCTTCTAGCTCTATTGGGACATGGAACTAAAACTCTCTGGACTGTAAGTCTCTTTTGTCTCATTTTGGAATATAATATTTAATAATGGAAAAAAGCAATGCATAATTTCCTGAAGAGTCAAATACCCTTCACCCTTCTGACAATAGATACAACTTACTAATTTCTTACACAGGAAAAGAGACAGTAACAGAAAAAATATGTGGAAAACATAGCTTGGTTAAAGCATATAGAGTAAGTGGGGCTCCTAACAACCACCTGCAGAGATCTGGTAGACCACCAAAACTGTCCCCGTCCGATAAACAGCATTTAAAGCATTTTTCTTTGAGAGAGGGATAAAAATCAAGCTCCATTCAGGCGTTAGATCAGAAAACATCCGCAGATGTTTCCGTCCATCCTTCCGCTGTGATAAGAGAACATTCTTGAGTTGTCAAAATCCATCAAAAACACAGTAAATACTGAAAATCTGATAAAAACTTAGATAAGACTGGGTGGTCTCTGACTTTTCCATAGTACTATGTACTAAATCAGCATAATTCATGAGTAGTGTTCATGTGTATTACTGAATGTGTCATATGCATGCATGTTTTTTTGGTCTTGATGTATTCAAACCTTCAATTTTGTGATACATATATACATATGTATATTTTTCAGACTGCTGCGCACCTGATGAACAGCAGGCCCAGTTCAGAGGGGTGATGCCATCAGAAGAGGACACCTAGCTACAGGGCCAAGAAATGGAGTCCATCTTCACATTACACTGTATATTCTCCTTTGACGAAACTTTGACACTGTTCACTTGCTATGATGACCCTGCCTCATGGACATTTTACTCTGAGGCTTAAACACTTTTTCGTGTCACATCAAGAGATTGCTGCATTGTTACAGCACTGTTCTATCAGTCATGGAGTCAGGGAGGCCTCAGCGGTTTAGCTACTGTATGTATGTGTCTTTGTTTACAGTCATTGAGAGGTCACTTTGGCAGACATAACACTCTGGTTCAACGGCTGCAAAACAGTTTCTTCTTGTCACTGTTATTTTTATTTAGTCTGCTTTTTTATTTTCATGGAGAATACACTGTCTATAAATCAAGTGTGTCAGAGTATGACCTCTTGAAGTTCGTTTGGGGCCTGTCTGATAGACTGGAGAATTTGTATTTGAGTGTAAGGCAGTAAACCTGCAGACCACACTCTTGAAAAGAGTGACTATGCCATCTAAGGCCAATGACCTATGAGCCACTGACGTTGTATGCAACAAATATATGAATATACGCTCCGAGTGCTTGCATATGTGCTAGTACCGCCGTGATAATGCAATGTGGGATTGTCGTCAAGCCATTTCGAGGCTGAATTAATTGTTGCCTTTCATTTTTTTTCTTTAGTCCATGGTACCAGTGAACAGTAAAGGCGGACAACAGTAATAGCAGTGCATGCGTTCATTCAACATAAGGATTAGCCATCGACCGGGTTAACAATGAGAGAAAGCTTGATAGCGCTTTACAGATTGGTAATAAGACAGTAATGACATGGTAATATTATGGTAACAGGTTGTGCTAACCTGTATTGCTAGTTTTCAGGAAGTTACTAAATTAAATTTTAGTCATTGTAGCAATAACATTTGGCAGTGTAAAGGAAAATGAGGAGAATGGTAACACGTTACTAGACTAACCTAAAAATGCCATAATGTTCTCCCTGATAATACATAATTATTTATTCATTGTAGTTGTATCTAGAATTTTTTCCCATTCTACATTCATTATACACTGATTACCGATCTGTAAATCTGGAAAGCCAAATGCTTCCCGAATCCTGGGTGTCACATCACTGTTGTGAATTATGAAATGTTCAAGAAAAGGTTTTTACTTATAGCAGTAACACCTCTAACTGGTTGGGCAAATAGGAATATGGCAGTTATGATGTCATTTAGTTTACATGAATTAATAGCCAGGGTTTTTTTGTTTTGTTTTGTTTTTTTGGTACACTGCCCTAATATGATACTAACAAGGAGAGCTCGTCAAATTGAGTTTGGATCATGGTAGGCGTAGTCACACAGCTCTCCAAGAAATAATTGCTCTTTGACGCCAAAACCTATTTTTTGATGTAGATCTCAGGACGTAGTGGGTTCTTGTTTATTACAAATATTGTTAGACAGGTTTGGGGTATTTAAATTACGTAGTGAATGTAAAATATCTCAAAAAATATATGTTTTTGGATAAGTGAGGAGCAAATTTACAAAATGCATTTTGTCTTGACACTTTACTTGAAGACTATAACAATGCCTACTTAATACTGTCATCGTATATTATCACCACTTACACCACCAAATATCTCTAGATCGTTGCTTTGATAATATTTCTGTCTGTTGTTAATAATAATGCCAGGTGCTAGATATTTTTGTATCATAATGGTTAAATCACTTGATGAGTATATGACAGTGTTATGCAGGCCTCAGATAAAGTGTTGTACCTGATTTCTACTCTTCTTCATTTGAGCTCACCAAGGCACTATAGTTCTATTCTGCTGTTGGCTGTGGACTTAATATTTGTCATGCAGTGTTCTTCCCCATCAGTTGCGATGGTAGTTCACCTGGTGGTGTTTTAAGCTTGCTCAAAGTCATTCTGCTGACATTCTGTGGCATTTAGCAGTCATAGGGGCTGATTGTCAACGCGGCTGGTTTTCAAGTCCAAGTGATTAGGCTGGCTACACTGTAAAATATTGTGAATAAAATTTCAAACTGAAGTAACATCCTTAGCGTTCTGTGTAATTTTGTTTAAATAGGTGGCTTGCATAGTTATCTGTACTTACATGAACTGGGATAGAGATTTTGTGCATTCCAACATATTCCTATAAATGAGGCTAAAACATATGCTATACTTTTTTATATATATATATATATATATATTTTTTTTTTTTTTCAAATTTTGATATCAGCTTTCAAATCTTGTGTGTTGGGTGACACATATGTTCATTGTTTAAAAACTAAAATTAGTTGTAACTGAAGCATGACTGTAATGAAGATTAATATGCCATATTTAATACTATTAGATCCACCGAAACACAAATGTGATTACAGATATTTACAAGAAGCAGTTTCACATTTTCAAAACTCCTCTCATATTTTATGACTATAAAGTAGTAAACTGGTGGTAGGAGAAGTGAGCCAGCACCTGAAAGGTTGTAGACACAGATTGGCAGTTGAGTAGGTATATCTGGTTGTGCCTATCTTTGGCCTAGATGGCGTTGTTCTGCTGGTGATGCTGTGCTGGTCCCAGAATGGGCTTAGATATGCAGCAAAATGACAAATACTCTTGTAGAATCAATAAAATACATAACATAGAGCTATTTAGTTTATTATTAGTTTATTATAGCTCTAGTTTATTATTCTTTTCCTGATCATGTAAACAACAACAGAGCAAAAACTGTTTTTGAAATCTAAAATGATATAAACTATGTTTTCAAGTACGCTAAAATATTACTTTAAATTGGATTATAGAAAGTATTTATTACAGTTGTTTTAACACTGAATGAAAATAGTTTTATTAGGAAACCATTAAAAAACAGGTTTGAGGTCAAATCTGTTTATTGTATAGAAACAAATGAAGAAAACTAAATTTAAAAATCCAGCACTTAGATTTAGATGTTTTTGTTCTGCTTATTAAATGCATATTCCATTTGAGAATAGAACATTTTCTTCAAAATCAGCCAGCATTTAAAATGAATTAGGCTTTTTTTATGTGCATATGTACAAGAAAGAGAAAATATAATATCAGTTATTTAAATGAGTCCTGTTTAGACTGTAATGAACCACTTTATAACGTTTTCGACTAATCGGCTTGATTATGAAATTATGCCACTTCCCTGACTTCAGGATCAGTTTGAGAAGCTCATAACATCATTATATTTAGTACAGAATTAATAAGAATGTCAAAATTAATTAGAAGAGATTAAGAGAATTTTTGTTACATAACCCGGAAAATCCAATTTCCATATGAGATTAGCACATTACTCATAATATTCTAACAGCTGTCATTAAGATAAGATATAAGAGCCTTTTATTATCCCACATGGGGAAATTTGAATAGGAGTAGAACAGATACAGAACAAGAGGTAGACTAACGTGCAAGTTACAAAATAAGAAATTATATAAAATAAATAAAATCTATATTGTTAGGTTAAAAATACAATAAGAAACTATATTGGTATTATTAATTTAACTATACAACAGATTTTCTTGGCCCTGATTTGGTCTAGGGCCAGAAGTAAGAATGGTTTGAGTGACCGCGGTGAGGCAGTACTGTTCCGGATGTCTATACTTCAGGTCCCCTTCTTACCGAAGGGCCAGATTGCTTGAAGCTGAGAGTTAAGTGCCAGTATCCTCCATCAGCACGGCCTGATCTTGGCCCCACACCACTTCCACCTCATAATCAGCTTTCATATCAGCGCCCTAAGTCTGCGTCTGAATGTATCTTGTTTGAATGTTAATGTTCTTCCTGCTAGGCAGTAAATTGCTCTGATGAATGTTCTACATTCCAGCCTGCACATGTCTTGAACATTGTGTATGTTGTTCAGAGGCATGTTTTTGGTGGTTAGGCCTTATAAAAAACGAGTCTGCCGCTTCTTGCGCATCGTCAACAATTTATTTTTAAAATTTGGTCTCTTGTAAACAAAAATTCTGTTTATATGAGCTATTGTAGAAGTAACAAGAGAATGCCGAGAGAAGAATCCACATATACATAGCTGCGGTGTTCTCCTGGCAGTTCCATAAAGCGCCACACGAGTTCCCGCTTTGGGTGTGTGTCCTCAATGTTTGGCTATACATGTAGCTCCTAAGTGGTTTCATATGTGCCTGCTTGATAGACCCCAGATGACCATGCCAGCACAGTAATAGGGTTGAGCTCCCTCTTCTCCAGGCCGAAGGACATGTTTCTTTTCCCTGCCCTTATTGTAACTCACAGGCCCTCTTTGTGAGCAGTGTCTATAAATAGTGGACGAAGTCTTTCTGCCGCTCAGTCCTCCAGCACTCCAGCTTACAGCATGCACACCCTGGCTAGTGCGCTCCTTTTGTCAGGCTGCTTCTGGGCAGCCCTCACCCAGAGCCATGACGGAGCAGAATGGGGAAGAAGTGTGTGGGAAGACTCCATACAGTTTGACACCAAAGCCAAGGATCGCTGTTCTATGACAGTAACAGAACAGGACGAGCTGACCACACTGCTTATCTCCTGCCAGTCCCGGTACAGGTCGTACTGGTGCGAGTACCAGGGCAGCCCGCACGTTTGCCGTCCCTACAACAACAACCCACGCCACTTCTTCACGCAGATGATGTGGGACCTGCGCAAGCTGAGGAACGCCTGCCAGGGGAAGAGTGCATACAAGCCTTTCATGTGTAAAAAGGCTTCAGATGAGGCGCAGATGGTGTTTGTTACTTCTTCCTCATCCTACGCCGGACCAGACACTACAGAAACTCCATCCACCAGGGAGGAGAACACACTATGGCAGGCCAGACCTGACTATCCAAAATCTGACCAGGTCAGGCCAGAACAGCGTAGGCAAAGAACGAAGCCATCAAAATCCCCTACCAGGTCTCAGCCACCTCAAGCCAGAGCAGAGCAGCAGAGAGGAGGAGCGGGAGCCAAACCAGCAAGAACGATGAAGGTGGTCAAACCAAAGGTGACTACGCCAACAACAACTTTACCACCAACCTCTCCAGCTCCCAGCACAGCCAGCACAGTTAGCGCAGCTAGAACGGCTAAGAGGCTGGCGGAGCAGTACTGTTGGCCCTCCTTGCGTGGTGTCTGTGGCTTTGTCATCGGCTGGTTTACAAACTGAAGAAAGGTATGATAAGTGGTTCGTTTTGCCATTGAATGTTGTTTCTGCATTTTTCAACACTTCGATATATTATCTATGGGATCCGGATTGAACATTCTATCTGTTGTTGGTATACTTTTAACATGAATTGTTATTTTATGTAATTAATATCTATTAATATATTTTTGTTTTTATAATTTTGCTAGTAGAAGATATGTTAAATCTGTGCAGATAACAAACTCAAATATGGTTTTATTCTGTAAGTCTGTCATTTCTGTTCAATTAATTCAAAAATAAAAAATAAATAGTTCAAATAAAACATGAATACAATATGTATGATAAGAATAATATTAATAATATTTTCCAAATTGGCGGCACAGCATGCCAGTGGGTAGCGCTGTTAGCTCACAGCAAGAAGGGCATGTATTGAATTCTTGGCTGAGGTGTCCAGTGCTCTTTGGACGTGGAGTTTACATGTTGCCCACATGTATGTGTGGGTTTCCTATCACAGTCCAAACACACACAGTCAGCTGAATTGCAGGTGTTAAATTGCCCCCTAGGTGTGAATGTGTATGTCTGCATGTCTGCCCTGGAATGGACTGGCAACCTGTTCAGGGTGTTTCCTGCCTTCTGTCTAATGAGTGCTGGGATGGGTGACAGCCGACCAAACCCCCCACCCCCTCAACCGCTTCATGTCCCAGAAGGATAAGGTGGTTTACAAAAAGAAGGAGTGATTTTCAAAACTCTCTTCATCCCTCAGAATCAATCAGGCTGTTTTTGTTACTGAGCCTTTAAAGACTGATCTAAGATAAGTGTGGGGTGTTCTGACTGGCTGTCCTGTATTGAGCCTTATTCAGAAAAGCACTCATATGTCAACGAGTTGGTTCCTGTGACGTCACAAAAACAGTGAATTCAAAACAGGCTCTTTTTGCAGCTTATGGCTGTATGGCCTGTATGGCCGTATGGCCGTATGAACTGTATGGGCTGTATGGACTGTATGGACTGAGGAGTGAACGGCGAAATGTTGACAGTTTTTACATATTACTTCAGATTTTTTTTTCCCAGAAAGTGAAGGAAATTCAGATTTCTTTTCTTATATATAAATTCAGTAAATAAATAGTAAGCGTCTATTAACATATACAAAACTATCTTCTATGTAGACGATGTGTTCACTTATTTAGAAAACATGTCGATTGACCAGAAACACCCAAACCTTTGCATATGACTGCATGAGATTAGACAGTACATGAAATTATATCACATGTACTTACACTGTCCAGTCTAATTATGTATTCATTTTTAAATGCTTTCTAATAATATTTTAATGCTATTTTATTTGGGATTGTCTCACATATGCAGTACAACAGTCTTTCTACTATTGCTTGTAACCGTGTGTGATATTTTCCTACTTTCGTTGTAAAGCGTCGTTTTTATTATATTTATTTCTTTTCCTACTGTGTTTCACAGATCTACCCTCCTGAGAAAGAAAAAGACTTCACACAAAGCTGAACTGGAAACCTAGAGACGGTTCTGTGGAACAAGCTAAAATGTTTAATGTCCAGAAGGCTTGTAGTGAAAATCCCCCTTTGCGACATACTGTCATATACAGTTGTACAGGATTTGAAATGGACTGAGCCCAGCATGATGAATCATGTGACACGGTCTACCTTTGGACCACCATGTGATGCCACCACATTAACTCTTCAGAAGTGTAGACTAGAAACAGGAGCTTCATGTATCCTCTTCATCCTCTTGCCTTCATGTATACTGAACAGTATATGACTTTTACAGTCTGAGTTTATGAATAGTTATGAACCCCTGTCCAGAGGTTTGTAGGAAGTGGGGGCTTCTGCACAGTAACAATCATCTGCAATGTACCTCAACTGCATTAGGAAGTACTCAGCGGTCTCTATAACTATGGTATGTAGTGGTGAACTTGTGTATGGATGTCTGTATGTATAATAAATAAATGTTGATTCCTTATACCTTTGTTTCTGATCGGGAGTGGAACGTACAGCAGAGGGAGCTGGTGTGTTAAAGAAAGAGAGCGGGGGGATTAATGTAACAGCTCTATGTATAAATCTGCCAGTTGCCAAGCCGAGCAATGGGGAGTGGGACAGAATTGAGTCTATTGAAGTATGAGTGGCACTGATTCTCTGAGTATTGGAGAGTTCAGGTACATACAGCCATTTACTGTCAGTTTAGGTGTCCCTGGTCAAATGACATGCTGAGTGGGAGTGATAACTGGGAGAAATAAGACATGTGCAAGTTATAGGACATTAGATATGTTATGTTTTATTTGTTCTAAAACATAAAACTGATTAAATAAAAGTGGAGCACTGAAATTAGTTATTAATAAACTTATTTTCACGTATAAAATCTGGAAAACATGTAATTTGACCAGAGAGCTCTGGGCGTTTTCTAGAAGTTCTACTTTCTGAGATTTTCAAAGTGCAACAAAACAGAGCAACTATGAATGAGTGCAACAAAAAAAAAAAGAAAGCGCATCTGCATTTGTCATCTACACTGTTGGTTTACATCACTGCAAACAAGCCAATTCAAGTTGCTCGCCTATGAAATTAACATTCCTGTAAGAGATTATCCAGCATTTCTTTACGGGGGTGGTGGGTGTGGGCATGTATTCGGGAATTTCTGGGAACCAAATCTTCTCAAGATGATCAATGAAGATATGTTTTTTAGGAAGTTGTGAAGAAAGTGAGATTTAAAAAGGGCCTATATTATTTAAATATGTTTTGGCTTCTGAGCATAAGGTTTGTTAGCTGTAGCACAGCATTATTTTGCTACATTAGGTGAATGGAATATTCCACAAAGACAGCAATACACACATGTGTGTGAGTGTACGTGTGGGGGGGGCATGTGTGAGTCAGAAAGCTCAAATAAAGGTGTGTGCCCGGAAGGAGGCCTATAAAGACCATGCATGAGGACCTCAGGTGTCAGGCTGCATTCCAGCTCCATGCTGCAGGCTAGGCATGCTTACTTAGGGCTGCTTAACCAAGTCAGATTTCAGCTGGATTTCAACCGCGAAAGGAGTACACCTCCACTCTGGGTTTTCCATCCGATCCTTCTGATGAAAAGCTGACCATATCTTCATAGGGTTTCAACTTTCTCGACAGGTTTTCCGAACTATTCCCAAGGAATGCTGTGCTTAAAGACCACATTCGTGGTGCTCATCTTCGCCTGCATGATGCAGCAGTTTATGCAGGCCGAGGCCAGAAAGGGACAGCAGGAGAAGAAGGGAAGGGAGCGAGGGAAGCAGGACGCTGTCTCTCCAAAGCCGACCTTACCCAGCCAGAGTGAAAATCAGAAGAAGCCCAGAAAAAATGCTGCACGCAAAGGCAGCTTTTCCACCAAAGACAAGACCCAGTGTAGTTGGGAGGCTGCAGGAGACCAAACACTTGTCCTCAGCATCAGCTGCACGGGGAAGGAGAACGTCCAGTGTGAGTACACAGCAAATCCAACAAAGTGTCCTCAGTATGAGTCCAGCTCTGGAAAGTTCTGGAAGCAGATCGCTCGTGCCTTGAAGAAGCAGAAGAAACTGTGCCAAGACCCCAAAGCACTGATCAAGGCAGCTGTGTGCAAAAATGTGCCCAAAGAGGCACACTTCAGCCTCAGGACCCCTCAGGAGCCCAGCAAAAAGGACTGCAAGGGACCTTCTGACCGAAACAAACTGGCCGAGGAGTACTGCACTAGCACTTGGTCCTCACTCTGCGCCTTTTTATTTGCCATGGTGGAGAATGAGGACTGCTGAGTGTGCAGACTTTTGGAGGCTGTATTAGGGTTCTGTTGTGAACTCATTTCCTCACCATATGAGAAATGTAATGTACTTAAAATTGGAATATTACTTTACAATACTGTATATAATATATTCTATTTATATTTTGAAACACCAGCAACAATGTATTTCACTTGCTATTGGAACAAAATATATTTCACTGTTTAGTTACTATCAATATAATGCTTTCATGGCAGTCTGTACTTTGTTAGATCTAAATGCTAGGTTGCTACCTTTTGCTATATTGCTACTGAAAGGACGACTGCTTGCTCTTCCACAAGGGAACATTTTGTTGCATGTTCTGCTAATATTATTCAAAATTCAAGTTATGTAACTTTTGTCTGTGCTTCCCACCTCTACTGTAATGTATCAGATTGATTGACATTGTAATAAATTGCTTTTTTTGTGCTTTCATAACACAAAAAACTCACAGTATCAGTTTGAATATGTGCAATGCATCTTTGTATGGTAATATTATATTGGTAATATTACCATATATATTTCTGGCTGTATAAAGTTCATATCATTGGTGTCCAAAGAATGCCATGTATCTCAGATCCAATTTTTGTCAATTTTTACTTTCAAGCATCATTTGAACACAGCTCCTGCTGATTACATTGTGTGAACATGTCATAATGAATGAACCAACAGAAATGGTTCCATTGACTTACATTAAGATTGAATTGGGATTTGTCCTCCTCTGTAAAGTTTCCAAGTTGTGAAGATAAACAGCTAAAACAAATAGTGATAAGAGATTTTTCAATCTTACATGATCATTTTCTTTTTCTTTCTTGTTGTGGTTTCAGCAAAAAATATATAAATAAATAAATATTAAAAAAGAGAGTAAAGTCCACGCGTTACATATTATGTACAATTTGGGTAAAATAACTGGAATAATTTCCCAAGAGTACTTTGATTATCTTCAAAGAGATCAATAAAATTTGTCTCAAAGAATCTAGTGCACTGAGAACTTTGTGTCGTGTTAGATGATTCCAGCAGTTAAGTTCCACTGCAGTTCCTGAAATACTGGATATAGACCTGAATACTGGATTTAGACCAGTTCTGCTCTTAATGAACTAACATTCAAACGGTGATGCTGTAATTCTACTGTTTAGCTTGATCTTATAGAATTGCTTATTTCTAAAATGGAAAATGTGCAATTTATCAAAAGTGATGAAGAAATCTTCACGTCATCATGTTTTTGATTGCTATACAATGCATACTGGACCTGATGGCTTTCCATTGAGGACATGTACATATAAATCAATGGTTTTAATAGGGAGGCTTTATACAAGATGCTTAAACATTCCTGCCAGGCTTTAACTTCAGTTTTTGCCGTTGCATTAGTAAAGCCAGGCGCTGATGTTGGATGTTTAGTTATGGATGCTTATCACACCAGAGTACACAGCTACCTTGCTCAGTAATAGTAATCCTTGGCACTGAGCATTGGGCCTCCGTTCTATTGACAGTGGCTTTCTAGGGAGTTTTCCTCAAGCTGCATGGGTGCAACAGAACACCAGTGTCAGCAATGGGTACATCTTAAATTTACTTAAAGGGCTGCCTGAATGCTTCTGGACATACAGAGTGTCATAGAATTGGCTTGGTTCGTTCTGATATTGACGCTGCTTTGATACGAGATAGACTCACGAGATGAAATGTACTGATTAACGTACATGTAATCCCACAATCCACTACTACATCTAAACATGTTTCTACATGTTTCCAGGCTGAGCTGCGAGTTCAGTGTGCCACAAACCACAAAAAAGCGCACTTCCTCCTCCCCCGTACTGGAGAAATCAGAGTAAACATGTACCTGCCCATCCCAAGCCCACCCACACATCAGAAAGAACTCTCATATTCTCTTCAACTAAACATGAGACGATTCAATAAAGATAACTCCATGACTGTGACCACAGTCCTGGAAAAAAATCCTGTAGGATTTACAGCATAAATGTAAAATATCTGCCCTTATGCATGGTCTAAAGAGTTTGGTGTGGAGGAACTCCAAAGGCTTGCTTAGAACCCTGACCTTAACCCCCATGCTTTGGGATAACCTAGAACATTAGTTGCAAATCATTCATTGGCTTTCTCATTCAACTTCAGTCCACACATCCCAAAATCTTGAGGAAAGCCTGATACAGATGCAAAAGGAGGCAGCTTCATGATTTTGAAATGGGATGTGTGATGGCTGGGTGTCCACATACTTTTGGCCACATTGCATATCAGTATAAGCTAACAGGTCCATACTAGGCATGTGCATTCCAACTATATTTGGTTTTCAAGTTCTTTAAAATGAACCACATGGAGGGAAAACAAACAAATGTAAGTCTGTCATATTTCACTGTACATATTCTCTGCTATAATAAAACCCCCTAGTATTTCAAGGCCCAATTGTGGCTGGCTACTATGGGATTGGCTGGCAGTGGATTCATGCCAGCTTCAAAGCAGTAACATCATGGGTTTAACAGTTGTTCTTCTGGAAATGCTCTTTTCAAGTCTGGTAATGTGTTTGGACTTCAGTGGTATTGGGAAGTAAGATAAAAGTTACCAGGAACAATAAATGATTATACATTTAGACTGATATGATCAATATTTATTGAGCTTTGATGGTTCAGTCCTGCTGTCCACCCAGTTAGCACTGGCACACCCCGCTCGACCTAGAAGCAAGTTGCTTAGAAGATGAAAGAATGAATGAATGATAGTTGAGTAGAACATTTAATGCTGCAAGGCACTCCTGTTACAGCGTGATGAGCATAAGGTATCATGAAACTGCAAATCATTCTGATGAGTAGCTAAGGACCAAACTACAGCTCATTAACTGTTGTAATGTACTATATAATGTTGTGTTTCATACTTTAAACTTCCCATACATCATCTTCTATTAGCAATGAGCAATTACCTACTCTAGGGCAAAACTATTTACAGCAGCAGAAGCAAGCCTGAAGTCACCCTTAGGCTTAAAACAGGTCTAATAGCACTAACATTCCTAGTGTGTTTGGAGAGAGAGAGAGAGAGAGAGAGAGAGAGAGAGAGAGAGAGAGAGAGAGAGAGCTGGGTAAGTTGTGCCACCTTTTATTGGTGTTCAGTGGTTCCCAATGTCATAACTTTACATATCAGGTACACAAAGATGTCTGTTCCAAATACCTGCAGTGCAGAAATATATCTACTCACTAACTTAGCAAGTTAACGTTAACTCATTGTGCTTACTGTAAGGGCATGGTAACTGTGAAAGGGGGTTACACACAGTTTGAGTTCCAGCTCAGTCACACTGGCATGTTTGGAAATGTAGTTATTTAAATT
This sequence comes from Prochilodus magdalenae, assembly GCA_024036415.1. NCBI lineage: Eukaryota > Metazoa > Chordata > Actinopteri > Characiformes > Prochilodontidae > Prochilodus > Prochilodus magdalenae. Next base: position 680,679 of record JAMWET010004433.1, read on the forward strand.
TACATACATTTTACATATGAAATTACACCAATATGTCCACATTACCCGGCCGACGTAGCAGTAATCCAAACTTTTTGCCATGATGTGATACAGACCTGATGTTTTTGCAGCTGTGAACATAAGAATCTGGTCTTTTCAAGCCTGACCAGAGCCACTTTAGCTGTGTTCAGACTCCAAACAAATTGGATTTGTTGCTCATATCGGATCTTTTGGGGCGACTATCTACACTGTTATTTGCAAGTGACTAGTTGAGTGTGTCCTGTGTGTCCTGACATATGGATTGATGGGGTAACGACATAGTACCATGTAGCTACACTGGTGATGCATGTTCAAACGTGGAACCAGGAGAAATGGAGGCACATCATCTACCCCTGCAAGCACAAATTGTTTTCTTCCTTATTGTGTATTAATGTAATTCTCTGGTATAGCACATATTGCTCCTCTTGAATCCCAGCATCTCCATCACTTTTGCATCCTTGTTGTTTGTCACATTGTAAGGACAAAATAGTCTTTTTTGTGACAGGTGATGCAGATGAGCCCTGTCCCAGCACTAAACAGGGAGAAGCTTCCTGGTAGACAAACTGGCAGTGGCACCCAGCCAAAGCACATGAAGCAACAGCGTCAGATGGGCACAGGATGGGCAGTAGCTCTGCAGCAGACCACAAAGTTTGGGCAGTAGCTCAGCTACATTTACATTTCTGGCATTTAGCTGACGCTCTTATCCAGAGCAACTTACAGGTGGGCCAGTGTAGTGTTAGGAGTCTTGCCCAAGGACTCTTATTGGTGTAGCACAGCATAGTCACCCAGACTGAGATTCGAACCCCAGTCTCCCATGTGTGATGGTGGCTACTTGGTGGGTAGTGGTGTTATCCACTGAGCTACACCAACCAACCAGCTGTGGCAAAGAACGTTCGACTGAAAGCCTAGACCATTAACTGGAAGGTGGGTTTGTACGAAAAGGCTCTGTCTACTGATGTAACTTTATTAATTCTAGGTACTAATAGTGAGCCTGCACCTTACGATCTGAGTTCATGTGTTGGTTCATAGTACGAGATAAGTTCCCTGAGGCACAGAGGAGCGAGGCCGTTCAGAGCTTTATGCTTTATGAGCTTATGTAACCAGAGGAATTTAAACTTATGTGAAATTTAACTGCCAATGCAATGTTGATAAGGCTGGGCTGATATGATCAAACTTTCTAGTTTTCGTAAGAACTCTGGCTGCAGTGTCCTGAACTAGCTGAAGCTTGTTAAGGCTTTTTGCTGGAGCAACCAGAAAGCAGCGTATTACAATAATCCAGCCTTGAAGTAATAAAGGAGTAAACTAGCTTTTCTAGAACTAGTGAGATGGAATTTCTTAATTTAGCAATATTCACATCTAATATAGTAGATGTAGGAAAGCTGTTCTGGTAATATTAGTAAGAAGCTCATCGAAGGCCAGATCAGAATCAATCATGACATCACGGATGAAGCCGGGGTGACTGTGAAGCAACTCAGATTAATAGATAATGCAGACAGTTTGTTTCTAGCAGTTTCGGGACCAAGAAGAAGAAGGTCTGCTTTATCCGTGTTCAACAGGACGAATTTATGAGACATCCAGTCTTTTATATCTGCCACACACTCCTTAGTCTTACTAAGTTGTAGAGTTACCTGGTTTGGCTGAAATGTACAATTGCATGTCGTCGGCATAACAGTGAAAACGTATGCCATGTTTTCTATTAATAGTACCTTGTGGTAGCATATATAATGTAAATAATATGGGTCCTAAGACAGAGCCCTGTGGAACACCACACTTTACTCGTGTGTGAACAGATGATTCCCAATGTTAAATGTACAAACTGATAGCGTAAGATACTCAGGAAAGATCTAAATCATGAGCAAGCTGTTCCTGTAACTCAAATTTCTCTAGCATTCTAGTAGAAAAGAGTGGTCTACTGCTTCACTAAAAATAAGCTAAACAAGCTGATACTAAAAGAGCATTTACAGTTTGCACTAGTGTTTAGAAATGATCATCAGAATCTTAATTCTGAGAAATCAGGATTGGAAGTTGACAGCAGAACAGACCAGCCTGATGACCATCACATGTTCATTTTTGTCCAAAAGGAATGTGTTTTCGCCTTGTTTTGCTTTTCCCGCTCACTGGCCAAAACTCCGTCGACCACATCGAGGTTTTAATAGGCTCTCATAATGCTGTAAGTATAGTTTTGAAAGCTGAGAAATAAAACCCACTCTAGTGTGACAAATAGCCACTTGTTGGTTTTGGGAAGGAATATACATGTAGAAACCAGCCTGTGATTATGAAATGAAGCTCAAACACATCCTGTGGCTGCTCCTTTCTAAGAACAACAAATAGTTCTTAACACGTTCTAGATCTGGTCAGTTGACATTCATGTTCATAAACTGTAATTTTCCATCTAGATTAGCCTGATAAAAAGTAGACAGTCCTTCCAGAAAAGGGCAGGTGGAGAGCTCAGGAAGTATGCTGGCATGGTCTGACGGTGGTATAGCCATTATATGATGACTGGAGGATGAAAAGATAATTCTTGGAATGTAGACTGAGATGGAAAAGAGGCACTTCCCCTTAGGCACATAACTATAAGCTGTGTGAAGGAGCCAACCTGTTAAGACCAGACATAAAACCAAACCGTCTATACATGTTGTCAATTAAACTGTTTAATTCTTTTGTCACTCTTCAATATAACTTGCATACTTTGCCAGAAAATAGTGTTCTTCAGGCCTAATGCTGTGACATACAACAGCAGCACAATATACAGGAATACAGAGAGTGCAGAAACACAGCAGTGTGAAAGAAGTGCAGAGTATACCGTAAATACATCAGATAATAAATACAGTATACAGAACATTAATATGCCAAGTTTAGACACACCCAACTAATGGATGCTGTTGGTGATCTTAAAAACTCTACAGGCTCAGACTTAACTGCTCCAACTGTTGAGTGTTTGAAACAGTACATATCCTGGTATACCACATATACTCTTGATGTACCACAGTATGATATTTTTCGCTAATATATTTTTCATTGGACAGACCAATAGAATTG
>JAMWET010004434.1:0-17500 GCA_024036415.1 Prochilodus magdalenae
CCTAAAAACTATGCCACTCCGAGATTATGCTGGATCTGGGATGTCTACAATCCAATCTTCACTTCTCTGATCTACTCCCAGTCCAGCTGGGGGCCGACATGATTGCCAAGCATAGGTATTGAATCATGTTCAGTATTTATGACTGTAGGTATGGTGTAGCATGGGGTGGACGCTGGCTCTCTGATAAAACCCGAGCTGAATGGACCAATGAGAGCTGAGATAAATGGAGCAGCTAAATTAAGAATCAAGTGGCGAACTTGCAGCAACAGCATTATTGTCTGTACAGTGCTACCAACAACGAAACACACACCACCATAGCCCCACGGTCATCCGCCATGTTTGATAAAGCCATTGTATATTCAGTGTATATTCTGAAAGTGTTGTTGTTGTGTAGCGTGGGGACTTGTCCTCTGACCACCGCCCTCGCTGCTCCTCTCCTAAAGCCCTTGGCTGGACTTGGTTCCCTAAACCGGTTCAATTTGAGGTTTACCTCGAGTCCACCAGGGGTCCCACTTCTGACACCAATTCCTGGCATTACCTTACAGTGGAAGTAAAGAACGTTCCTGCTCAGGTGTTTCGCAAGGTGTTCAAGGAGATGATGTTTTTTGCAGAGGTACACTTCTAATGCTCAGTAAACTGCTCGTGGGCGGGAAGTAAGGGACCTGGCCTTGTGGGCTCACTTCCCTGAACCGACAAGCACATGATTACAATGCCATGGGCAAGGACACCAAACCACCACTGCTCCCTGGGTACTGTGGCTAGGGCTGGCCACGCTATGGGCAAGGGTGCTCACTGCCCCCTAGTGTGTGTATGTGGGCACGCCGGGTAACATGCAGGGGTCAGATTTCAAACCACCAGGACATGACTGACAGTGTCCATGACCAAGGCACCTAACCCCTAACTGCTCCCCGGGCAACGTGGGCCAGGGCCGCACACCGCTCTGCGGTAGTGTGCTCACTGCCCCCCTATGTGTTGTGTATGTGGGCACAGCCGGGGTCAAATGCAGACGGTCAGATTTCACTGTGTGCAACACACGTGCACAAATCTACAGGTACATGACGAAGGTGTCCATGACCAAGACACTAACCCAAAATGCTCCCCAGCAACTGCGCAGGCCGCACACCGCTCTGGGTAGTGTGCTCACTGCCCCTTAGTGGTGGTGTGTTTACTGCACGGAGGGGCCCGGATTCCTCTGTGTGTAAGCACAGCTGCCCACTGGTTCTATTTTCTAGTTCTGTTCTGGTTCTAAATGGTTAAATTCCTAAAACTGTGCACAAACAGCCACCTTCCATATACGTCTCTCATTACCAAAGTCCAGACAGACTCATTTCAGGTATCGTCTGCTCCCTCGCCAGCAGAAAGAGCGTTGACAGCTTTCTATAAGTCATCCGGTTGTTGTTCTTCTCACTTGGGCCGAAATCTGTAGGTCATAATAAAACCAGCGTACCAGATACGGTGAAATGTCGGTGTAGTAGAACTGTGGTTCTTCACCGTGGCTAGAAAACACCCACCCGGGTCGTGGAAGGGGACCAGAACGTAGGCGAAGGTTTATCCAAGTGCCCAGCCTTACTGCGATGATGGAGGAAGGTGATGCGTTTGACCTCAGCGATTCGTCGTGCCATGCTGGCCGAGGTTGTCCCCCACGAAAACAGAGGACGAGGACGACTGGAAGATCCCATCAGCCTGGAGGACACAGATAAACCCAGATCAGATTAGGCATCGAACAAGATCCGACTCCATCACCTCATCACACGTATCCCACCAGGGGCTGGTGTCTGGGTAAGCCGATCACACTCTAGGAACCAGCTAGGCGTTAGAACCACTTTAAACATAGCTGGTTCTTTGCTCGTCATGAGTGAACAGACTCAACTAGTAACACTGCAAACAGGACTGTAATAGACTGTAGAACTCAGTATTCTAGAACCGACATTACTGGGAACCTCAAACCACTTTTTACAAATCCAAATCTGCATCTCCGAAACTTACGAGGGACAGGTAAACAGGTCCGATCCAAAATCCGTGAAACAGACTCGTTAATATTCACACCCTCAAATTTACATTACACCCACAGCGGAGGCTACAGAACCAGCATGGTGGACTGTGTGGGTTCCAGGCTGGGAAGGGGAACTTCCAATTCCTTCCCAAGGAACCCAACTGCCACGGTACATGTTGGATGTTCATCTTTAAACCAGGCTGGAGTTCTTCTAGTTCACCAAGCTTCTAATCCAATGTTCCCTTCCACTTAAATACTGCAGATGTACAGACACAGCACCATTTAAGGTGGAACAGACAGGTTCCCCAAACCAGCTGGATGCAAAAACAGGGAACTGCAGCTTACTTTTAACATGAACTGTAGATAAGGAGGAAAGCAGGACAGCTGAGGTCTGAAACCGCACCACACGCTCCTGGTGATAACTCGTTTCTCTACCTGAGGAACTCGGTGGCATTCGTTGAGTTTCTGATGTCCTGCAGAAGCTCCTTGGTGGCTGCAGTGGCCACTTCTGCTGCCACAAAATGTAGGCTGCCGTGAGAGGCATCGGGGTCGTCCTTGTTGATGCCGCCTTTGGGCTCCACCACACTCGTCAGGTCACCCAGTCCTCCATGGCTGCACTTCCCTGTGGATTTATCCCCGGGCAGAAGAACATTCAGAACATTTCAGAACCTCTGGAAATGTCACGGATGAGGTATTTCCTCATGTCGTTAATAGAACCTCAATAGAACCTTATTAACATCACATTATTTACATAACTCGTCATTAACGTCTGACTGGGATATACACTCATCACCAAAAGAACAGCTGCACCCAGAGGGAGTCAACCTGCAGTAATGAAACCTGGTGTGTAGGTGAGACATGGTCAGACATGCTAATGATTCAGGCTTCACACTTAACCGCACATGTGCTGTAAGCATGGACGTGTCTTCTCTCTGTACCTGACTGACCCAACAGCCACCATTACAGACCTCCAGCGAGCAGTGCTGTCCTCCATGAGTCGTTCTGTTAGTGGCAGACGGCTGCACCACGCAGGACTACATGCACACAGACCGTTACCACGACTGTCCTTAACACCACGTCACCGTCACCAAAGACTGCAGTGGTGTCGTACCAGACTGTCATGGAGTGACTCAGAATGGCAGCGGGTCATCTTCAGTGACGAGTCCCGCTTTAGTCTTGGTGGAGACGCCCAACGAACCCGTGTGTGGAGGCACCGTGGTCAGCACCGAGATGGACGGTCTGCTGTCACACGTCCAGAAGGCCTGGTGTCCCTCCACCTCCACCCCTACCGCACCATCTGCAGGAACTGTGTGAGGATGTTCAAGCTGCATGGGATGGATTATCACAGGACACCATTAGGAACCTCTACAGCTCCACACCGAGACGTCTGGCGTGTTGGGTTAGCGAACACGGCGGCCCGACGCCATACTGAGAGACAGACTTCTGTATGTGTAGCTCAATAAATATTGATCATAACAGTCTTTATCATCAGTTATTGATCCTGGTCACCTTTATCTTCCTACCCAGCACACCTGCACTCCCACACCTCCTTCTGGGTGCGGCTGTTCTTTGGATAATGGGTGTTTATCACAATCATTCTGATTGATGAACGCTGTTTACCTCTGTTTGCATCTAGTTACTGTGCCTTGCAAAACACCGGAGCCTCTTTAAAAGTCATCAGAGTACAATGACCCTTTTTACATTTTAAATTTTTATTTTTAAAGCAGCGATAAGTTCAAATTTGGGCTTAACAAATTTAAAAATGATCAACAGAATTGAAAGGAATAACAGTTTTAACGATGTGGCAAAGAAGCCTATATACATTGCTGCAGAGATAGCAACTGAAGTTAGCATGCTAACCAGCTAGCCCCAGCTTGTCCTGTCAGCAATACCACTCTGTACCTGAAGAGGCAATAGTGAGTCACTGTAGTGCTGTAGGTGTGGAATCTGTGGAGGATGGAGAAGTAGCTGCCCCGATGCCGTCTTATTAAAAACCAAAATACAGGAGGGCAAAGCTGGTAGTAGGTGGTCCTACCACACCACTGGTGGTCCGAAGAGTTGGCATACTTACATGTGCAGCATTTACAGTGAAGGCTGATTTGAAAAGCAGACTGGTGTACAGTAACAGGACTGCCGTTATTCATCCAGACCGATATTATGATTTTAAGGAGGTTGAATATTTTAGCAAGGCACATTTCTAATATTCACACTTCCAACATCCTGTCTAACCGCAGCAGGATGCCGCGTGATCCCGGTAGAGACGCACCATTAGGCTTCTTAGGGCTGGTCAGGCTGAAGTACCCAGAGGTCAGCTTCTTCTGGCTGATGATGCTCTCCAGAATGTTGCCGGTGCAGTCGTTGTCACAGCTGCTGCACGTCGGGGTGTTCTTATCTGGACCAGACAGGAAACAGCTTTACTTCACATTCACTCCTACAGGACAGAAACACACTCCCTGGAGACACACATCTGCAGATACCTGCCAGGTTCTGGAACGGCTGGTCTGCTTTGATGAGGACGGGGTATGGAGATCGGTTTTCCAGTTCGATCCAGTTACTGTGGCTGTAGAAGTCCTTCAACACCAACAGGAAGTCAGGGTCAGTCACTAACACAACCGAAACACGCCCCACAGACTCGACACTGAACACAAACAGGCTCTGAGACAAGTTCTCCGACTCCTAAGACGACCCTGGCCTACCTGTAATAGTGGCGATTAGCGTGGTTGGTGTGGTCAGGACCCCCACAGGACCACCACAGAGCAGGTATGATGTGGGTGGAGGATCATTCTCAGCACTGCAGTGACACTGACATGGTGGTGGTGTGTTAGTGTGTGTGGTGCTGGTGTGAGTGGATCAGACACAGCAGTGCTGCTGGAGTGTTGAGACACTGTGTCCACTCACTGTCCACTCTATTAGACACTCCTACCTTGCTGGTCCACCTTGTAGATGGACAGTCAGAGACGATAGCTCATCTGCTGCTGCACAGTGCAGTGTGGGTCATCCTCTAGTCCTTCAGCAGTGGACACAGGACGCTGCCCCACGGGACACTGCCCACAGGACGCTGCCCCACAGGACGCTTCCAAACAAGACGTTGCCCCACAGGACGCTGCCCCACAGGACGCGGTTGTGCTGGACAGTTCTGGTTGGTGGACGATTCCCAGTCCAGCAGTGGCACTGAGGTGTCCAGCAGCACTGCTGGGTCTGACCCACTCACACCAGCACCACACACACTAACACACCACCACCACGTCAGTGTCACTGCAGTGCTGAGAATGATCAACCACCCACATAATTCCTGCTCTGTGGGGGTGCTGTTGGGGTCCTGACCATTGAAGAACAGGGTTGTACAGTACACAGAGAAACGGACTACAGTCTGGACCTGTACACCTACAGAGTGTCCTGTATGGTCAGTGGAGCTGATGGAGTGGACAGTGGGTGTAGAAGGAGGTGTGTTATGATTGATGGGTGTATGTATCTAGTGTTTAATCGTGTTAGTAGTGCTGGCGCTTTAAACACCACTGTTCCAGCTGTTACCTGTAAGGTGTGCATGGTCTCGCCCAGCCGCTGTCTGGCGTACTCGTAGTTCCCCTGTTTCAGGCTGGTCTTCACGTCGGAGACCCCCTGCGTGATGAGCTTCCGTGCTTTTTCGAAGCTCTCGTCATCGAAATGGTATTCCGCATCGAACACGTGTTTGCCATCCACCCAGGCGTTCCTTTTGCTGATTTGGCTGATGGCGGACTTCAGAGTAGAGTCTGATGCAGGGGACTGGCAAGCTTCCGCCAGGGACTCTGGGGTCAGGGGATCGGGCTGCAGAACAACAGGTAGATGCTGAACTTACCATGAACTACACCGCCAGTCAGAGGTTTAGCTACACCCCTCTAACTGGATGTAGCTGTTGGTCTTTTAGACTCTACAGTGGTACACTGAACAGCTCCACCTGCTGAGAGTCTGAACCAGTCCATATCCTGCTACACCACATCTTTGATCTCTTTTTCTGCACAGTGTAAAAGCTCTAGTTCTCCTTTCAGCTTAGTAAATATTTATTAAGGGATTGACCAATAGAATCGCTCCAAACCTGCTTAGTAATAAACCTTGTTCTATCAGCACCACTGCAGGGTAAGGAAGCTGCTCCATCCTCCTGTACAGCTCCACTCTGGAGGGTTTTAAGGTGGACTGTCTAATCCCATGAGCGGGTTTTAAGGTGGACAGGATAATTCCATGAGGGCTAGTTTATAGTTTGATGTCTTCACTTTATTCTACAGTAAAGCTTTAAGGTGAACACAAGGAAAACCTGCGTGTCTAAGGAGGTGTGTCTAAACTGTTGACTGGTAGTGTAATTGTCCAGCATGAAATTAAACCAAACCTAACATGGTGGTTGTATAGAGTGTCCCTGGCATGATCGCGCCACAGCCATTCCTACCCTAAACTCTGATAACTGAGTAGGATCTGCTTAAAGCTGAGCTGTGTGAGTTTTGGAGACCCCTGTGGTGGAAATGTGTAACTGCAGTGCGTGGGTTGTTGTTCTCTGATAATAATAATTAATAAATGTTGATTTTGATACCAACATTATGAATAAATACTCACATATTCAGACCGTTTGGATCATAACACTAAACAACACTATATAACTCACTAAGACTCACTCTGGAAAAGGACTGGAGGGAATTCAGCAGCACTGTCGCCGCCAGCGCGTCGAATGTGCTGAGTGAGCTTTCAGGACACTTCACATTCCATAGCCGATTGCACACGCTGCTGCTGAACTGCCTCCAGGCACATCTGAGGAATTTACGGTGACATCCTTACAGAATTGCCTTTGGTAAGGGAACTCCCACCCTTAAGGTTCATACTTCCTTAAATATGAGCCCTCAGGGAAGTTGTTTCATGCCACATTCACTGTCACTTAACAAGAGAGGGTTGTGGTCAACCGAACTGTGGAGGGGATCTGGAATCATTACCAGATGAAAAATACATATTATAAAATTTAGATTTCAGATTTTATGATGAGCATTTGTATGCTGGAAGACGTAACTAGCTGTCGAAATAAGATCAGGTTAGCATTCTGGACAATCGTTTTATACATACCCAACTGGCCAACTCTGCTGGCTATAGCTAGCTGGCTAATCACTACACCTGCAGCCACCATGGGAGGTGGTAACTTTAAAAAGCACTCCCACACCTTCAGACGGCCAATAGGAATACAGGGAATTTTTTAACCCAATAAACACAGAAGAGAAAAATTTCCACAGTGTTATTTTCATCAGCACATCATTTCTCTGGGTGGGAAAAGCCCAACCTAGCCCACCCCTGGGTTAGAGCACAGTGCTAACGCTAGCTAGCACACTGCTATCTTACATAGCAGCTTACAGAAAGTCATTTGTTTTCCCCCCAAAAGGGGCGGGGCCATGTTTCAGGGCAAAGTTCCCATGTATGGAATGTGCTGAACCCTGAATGCTCAATTAGCGAGCCATGAATAATCCCACCCAGAGCGGCTAGTCTGTTCATCAAAACTGAAACTATCCTGAGTGGTATTAGATAACGAGACTGGTCCTGAGATAGGACTGGATAAGCCACGTCTGCAGTCCTTACAAAACACCATGTAGGCTATATACACGCCTATCACCACCTCACAGGGTCGGAATTCTGTATCACTGCACCAAAACATCCAAATCAATATCGGAATAAACTCTAATCTAATACTGTACGTACGACATATAAACTCTAATCTAACACTGTACGTACGACATATAAACTCTAATCTAACACTGTACGTACGACATATAAACTCTAATCTAACACTGTACGTATGACATATAAACTCTAATCTAACACTGTACGTACGACATATAAACTCTAATCTAATACAGCACGTACGGTATATAAACTCTAATCTAATACTGTACATACGACATATAAACTCTAATCTAACACTGTACGTACGGTATATAAACTGTAATCTAACACTGTATGTACGACATATAAACTCTAATCTAAAACTGTACGTACGACATATAAACTCTAATCTAATACAGCACGTACGGTATATAAACTCTAATCTAATACTGTACATACGACATATAAACTCTAATCTAACACTGTACGTACGGTATATAAATTGTAATCTAACACTGTACGTACAACATATAAACTCTAATCTAACACTGTACGTACGACATATAAACTCTAATCTAATACAGCATGTACAGTATATAATCTCTAATCTAATACTGTACATACGACATATAAACTCTAATCTAACACTGTACGTACGGTATATAAACTCTAATCTAACACTGTACGTACGGTATATAAACTGTAATCTAACACTGTACGTACGGTATATAAACTCTAATCTAACACTGTACGTACGACATATAAACTCTAATCTAATACTGTACGTACGACATATAAACTCTAATCTAATACAGCCCGTACGGTATATAAACTCTAATCTAATACAGCATGTACAGTATATAATCTCTAATCTAATACTGTACATACGACATATAAACTCTAATCTAACACTGTACGTACGACATATAAACTCTAATCTAACACTGTACGTACGGTATATAAACTGTAATCTAACACTGTACGTACGGTATATAAACTCTAATCTAACACTGTACGTACGACATATAAACTCTAATCTAACACTGTACGTACGGTATATAAACTGTAATCTAACACTGTACGTACGGTATATAAACTCTAATCTAACACTGTACGTACGACATATAAACTCTAATCTAATACTGTACGTACGACATATAAACTCTAATCTAACACTGTACATACAGTATATAAACTGTAATACTGTACGTCAACAATGTAAGTCAGTGGGACCAGACTTTTTCCAGGTGGCCTTTGGGCCAAATTCACACACAGTGTAAACAGCAGCTCAAAAATGTAAAAATCTTCATCAGGCGAGATGCACGTTTTTCATTGGACACTGATGATATACCTATATCCTATAACAGTGGGCTCCTCAGTACGACCCGTCCTACTCCCAGTGTTTGGAGGCTGATTGGCTACGTGCTTGATCACATACACCTGTTAAAGGGTTCGGCTGAAACACCTGAACTCCATATATAAGTGGTGTTCACCTGCACTTGGCTGTATAGTGTACTAGACACGAATGTCTGATCACCCTGTGGAGGTGATGTAAATATCGTGCTGGGCCTCGGGGCGTGTATGATCGGTATTTGTCGGAGATACTATCGGTTTCATGTTCTAAGCCCTGAGGCAGTTTGCCTTTTGCCTCAATTGTCATCATCTCACCTGAATGAAGTTTCCACCCTGTTGCTCAATGAGGTTCTGGCACACCTCTGCTGATTTCTGTAGGATAGCTGCCCTTGTGATGTTCTGGTGGGTGTTAGAGGATGATGAAGGAATGACTTTAAAAGCCAGAAGGCTCCTCTGAGCGATGAGGGACAGGAAGAAGAGGAGGGAGAAGGTGGTGAAACCGAGGCCTGGAAACATTTTCGGTCCACCTGTAAAGGAAACAAAACATGCAGGACAGACATCAGAGACATTCAGCTGGCGCTCCAATCCAGAGCGACCTACAGGGTTAATCCTATTACAGGTGCAGTGTTAGGAGTCTTGCCCAAGGACTCTTATTGGTGTAGCGAAGCGTAGTCCCCCAGACGGGGAATCAAACCCTCGTCTAACACATTGGGCGGTAGCTCCGTTGCGAATAGTGGTGTTATCCGCTGAGCTACCCCACAAAAAAAAATAAAATAAAATAAAAATCAGTTATAGTAAGATTGCAATCCTGATTATCTGGGCAGTACAAGTTTATTAGACATCAATCAACTAAACCAACTATGATCAAACTCTACTTCAAACCCTACTTCAGCTCTGGTGCATGTAGACAGAGAACCGAGTCGGTCATAAAGCACTGAGTCGAGTGCCGAGAGTCAGTATTTCATTAAGCTGTAGAACATCCTCTGATGACCTTGGAGAAATATCAGACCCCCAGCTTACAAGTCCGTCTACCGAGCCTAGATCATCAGAGTGGATGTAGATTAATAATGGTGTATCAGCATAGCTATGAGAGTTTGTTTGAACCATGTTTAATGGCCATAGACATGGAGGCCCTAAAACTGACCCCTGTGGTACTCCACTATTAGTCCAGTCATTGTTTGTCCCCCAGTGAAACTCTGAGCCGTCTGTTTGATTTGATATACGATTTACACTAATCTAAAACTCTCCCCGATATGCCGGCACAGGTCTCAGCTACTCCTTATCAACTCGAGCTGCCACACTGATCTCCCTCAGGAGGGGGGCTGTCGCAAACTGGCTCACCCAGTTGGCCCTTCAAAGCCCGGAATACTTTTGAAGAACGTTACAGTATGACGTAGCATAGCTGTAGCTCTGGAGACTTCCTGATTTGGGTGGAGGAGGTGAATAATAACTCATCTCTCAAACTGAAGACACAAGAGACGAGGGGTATGGGTAGACAACCAGCTGCGCCATGAACAGTGCTGTTCAGACACTCACTCGCCTGGGTGCTACACGTGTTACCGGAGGCTTCCTGTAGAGGGCAGACCACTCTGCTGGCCCAGCATTTGCATGGACATCAGATCTGGGTCCATTTCTCGCCAGCTGTTCTGACAAGCACATCTGTCTCTGTGCAGCAGCAGGAACACATCATAGAGACCTAAAAAAGCTTTCCACTGTGCTGAGTCTGCACTGCCCCCTAGTGTTTTTGTGTGTGTACTGCACCTATGTACAAGGAGCATTTATTCATTTCTGAGAACAGCCATCATGCAAATGCCGAGTTATCTCTACTCTAAGACCCCAGAGCATGCCCAGAGGAAGAACTGCTAGTTCTGCTGTTCAAGTTAGCGAGTGAGTTAGCCGCCAGACAACCCTGAGGTCGCCAATGAACACGGGACCACGGGGAGCATTCCGCACCCTGACTACATGCATAGCCCATGGTAGGCAGGAGTGCATGGCACATGGCTGATGCGGGCGAGTGCAGGCCAGGATCTCACTAGGCTTTGCAGGCCCAGGCCAACGTGATTAGTGGTTGAATCGGCCGAGCATTAGTAAGACCTGTGCTGGACGTCTGAAGCAATCAATCACAACATCAGTTTCTCGAAGCAGGACAAACACTGAGTGTAACGTGCTTAACGCCGGGGTTCAGGTGTGTCCGTCATCTCCACACGAGGTAAAGGTATTACACCAGTACAGTGGAAAGGTTAAAGACTGAGCTGTATGCGTGCTAACAGCCAAATAATCACCATCAGTTAAACTTCTTACCTGGTCTCTTTCCTGGAGGTCTGACAGCTGGAAGACTCCTGGAGCTCCGTGTGGAGGTCTGAACTGATGGATGCCGGGCTCTGCTGTGTGGAGCTTTAATACCTTCAGTTCTCCCCTGGAGCCGTTTTGCAAAAATGCCTTCAGACCTGTTCTGGGTGATATGAGGAATGCTGGAGTGGTGGTGTTTGTTTTGGGATCCTGCGTTCACACTGTTAATCACACTATATGAAAAAGGGACATGACAAGAGCTGCTGGTCAGACCTGCTCCCCACCCCCTCATACCATTCATTACCAAGCAGATACACCGGCCTAATTACAGCATCGCATACACAGCCTGACACACAGGAGTCGCCTGGCAGTCGCTCAGTTCCCCTATATACATACGGATATACACACACAGGACGTCTGTCCGTGTCTAGTGTGATCTGGATACTGTGTAAGGTAGTACAATGCAGGTGTTTCTAATAAAGTGGCCAGCTAAGGGGCTTAGCCCAACCCCTGGATAACAACCACGCACCGTATTCACCCCACCACTCGGTACAATGCAGTCAGACAAGTACTCTTCACCAAACCCAGACTCATCTATCAGAGAGCGCGACGGAGAAGCGTGACTGGTCACTCCAGAGAACAGGTCTCCACTGCTCTAGAGTCCAGGGGCGGAGCTTTACACCACTGCGTCCCACGCTCTGCACTGCGCTTGGTGATGCAGCTGCTCGCCATGGAAACCCATTCCATGAAGCTCTACACACTGTTCCTGAGCTGATCTGAAGGACACATGAAGTTTGGAGGTCTGTAGTGATGGACTCTGTAGGAAGTTGGTGACCTCTGTGACCTATGACCCTCAGCACCCGCTGACCCCGCTCTGTCATTGTACGTGGTCTACCACTTCGTGGCTGAGCTGCTGTCGTTCCCGATCACCCCCACTGTGTTCTAATCCCACTGACAGTGGACTGTGGAATATTTAGTAGGAGGGAATTTCACCACTGGACTTGTAGCACAGGTGGATCCTATCACGGTACCACGCTGGAGTTCACTGAGCTCCTGAGAGCGACCCGTTCTCTCACTAACGTCTGTAGGAGCAGTCTGCATGTCTAGGTGCTCGGTTTATACACCTGTGGCCATGGAAGTGATTGGAACACCTGAATTCAATGACATATGTATATGTATATGTATATATATATATATATATATATATATATATATATATATATATATATATATGTGTGTGTGTGTGTGTAACAGTGTTAAAAGTGTGTTTTCTATATAAATAGTTCAGTGAAAATTTCCTGCAAATGAGTTCAGCACCACCTGCTGGTTAAATGCTGCCAGTTTCAGTATGAAAGGAGTGCATGCTGGGAGACCCCCAGCAGTCTGAGATATCCCTGCTGTGGGTAAGTTGTCTCTCTGCAGAGCTCCAGTGAAAATCACTAAAATATCGAAGTACTCAGCGCTAGTATATTTTAATATTTAACAGATCTAAACGACTGTATAATGAACGTGCATGTGTTAGTTACATGTATTAAGTCGTTTTTGTGTGCTGATTAGCTAGCTGATTTAGCTAGCAGGCCACACGTCACTGTTGCTAATAATAGCTAATTCTGTTTAGGCTGGCTAGCTGACCAGACACTGACGTTTCAGGTGGGTTTAATTCTATAATTCTTGTAATTCCTTTGGGTATGTTAATAAGTTTAATATTAATATTAAATATTTGAGGAATTATAAAATGTGATTTAGCTTGAGCCTAGGTAGGTGTGTTATCTGGTGTAACCACAAGGTGGCAGTATTGTATGTTTTTTGTTTTTTTTTATGTTTTCTACTGTGGAAATCTACAAAATGGATAATGTGATTTGAGCGACTATAGTATGATTTTATAAGAATGTTTTTATTTCTATTTTATTTTATTTTGGTTTAGTCATCATTTTTAAGGATAAAGTTAATTAAGTTATATTTATATAATGTATACTGATTATAAGAAAAATGTAATAATAATAATAATAATAATAATATAATTATGTAAATAGATACAATTATAAATGTTTAGTTGTCATATTAATATTTACTATGTCTTCATACGATCACTGTCTTTTCTATTTTTATGTACCATGAAAAATTGTAAAAACTGTACATACAGAAAAACCCAGCAGTCTGAGATGTCCCTGCTGTGGGCTGGCTAGCTGACCAGACACTGAACTGATGAATATTTGATTGCTGAACTCGTTTCAGAATAAAAGACCCATCATCCAGCCGCGTGGTGTCCATCATTGGGGCGGGACAGAGTGGCAAAGGTCATATATATATATATATATACATACAGTATATATGCTGATGAAGAACCAGCTGGGTGAAACAGCGCCACCCTGAGGCATACCAGTGCTGCAGCTCTAGTGAGATAGGAAGCCTGATGTCTATTTCTGAGAACAAACTTATTTTCAGGGACCCCCCAGAATTTAGATTCTAGGACATTCCTGGGGGTCCAACAGGTTAACCCCCTGTATTCCGCACCTTTCAACACGCTTTCCGAAGGCTGAGTTTGGCTACCAGCCCTGGGTACGACCCCTCCCACCCTTGTCATGGACTGTTTACCCTCCTGCCATCTGGCAGAAGGTACCAGAACATCTGTTTCACCACCACGCCAGCAGCATCTTCCCCATAGTGGTCAGATTACTGAAGACACTGAGACCCCCAACATGCACCTGGGCTAATCTATACCCCTTTCTACACCCACCTGGGCTAAGGTATACTCCTTACTCCACCCATCATAGACTGCTCATGCACCATTTTACCATCACTACACACCTGCATGTCAGTGTAAACTAGGACTCGACCTTACTCCAGTACACTCACCCTGTTTCTGCTTCCTCCCTAATCTCTACCTGGAGCTACATCCCAGTTCTCACATTCCTGTATCATTCTGATGTTTACAGGTTATATGACGGAGTGACCACAAAACACACAGGTCCACTGCACACTAACCATTAACCCACCTCATTTCCAGCCCAAATGTAAAACTCTCCCTTCACCACTAGAGGTCACTGTCTCCCAAGCAGGCCACTCAGTGGAAGCACAAGGTAGGTGTTTCTAATAAAGTGGCCAGTTAGTGAATTTACCACCTAGGTGTTTCTGATAAAGTGGGCAGTTAGTGGAAGCACAAGGTAGGCGTTTCTAATAAAGTGGCCAGTCAGTGGATGCACAAGGTAGGTGTTTCCAATAAAGTGGCCAGTTAGTGAATTTACCACCTAGGTGTTTCCAATAAAGTGGCCAGTCAGTGGAAGCACAAGATAGGTGTTTCTAATAAAGTGGCCAGTCAGTGGATGCACAAGGTAGGTGTTTCCAATAAAGTGGCCAGTCAGTGGATGCACAAGGTGGATGTTTCTGATAAAGTGGCCAGTTAGTGAAAGCACAAGGTAGGTGTTTCCAATAAAGTGGCCAGTTAGTGAATTTACCACCTAGGTGTTTCCAATACAGTGGCCAGTTAGTGAAAGCACAAGGTAGGTGTTTCTAATAAAGTGGCCAGTCAGTGGATGCACAAGGTAGGTGTTTCCAATAAAGTGGCCAGTCAGTGGATTTACAATGTAGGTGTTTCCAATAAAGTGGCCAGTCAGTGAATTTACAACCTAGGTGTTTCCAATAAAGTGGCCAGCAAGTGGATTTACAACCTAAGTGTTTCTAATAAAGTGGCCAGTCAGTGGAAGCACAAGGTAGGTGTTTCCAATAAAGTGGCCAGTTAGTGAAAGCACAAGGTAGGTGTTTCTAATAAAGTGGCCAGTTAGTGAAAGCACAAGGTAGGTGTTTCCAATAAAGTGGCCAGTTAGTGAAAGCACAAGGTAGGTGTTTCTAATAAAGTGGCCAGTCAGTGGAAGCACAAGGTAGGTGTTTCCAATAAAGTGGCCAGTTAGTGAAAGCACAAGGTAGGTATTTCTAATAAAGTGGCCAGTCAGTGGATGCACAAGGTGGGTGTTTCCAATAAAGTGGTCAGTTAGTGAATTTACCACCTAGGTGTTTCCAATAAAGTGGCCAGTCAGTGGAAGCACAAGGTGAGTGTTTCCGATAAAGTGGCCAGTTAGTGAAAGCACAAGGTGGATGTTTCTGATAAAGTGGCCAGGTAGTTAGAGTTAACTCTCTGATATGATTCCCCCTGGTCCTGAATCGCGCCTAGTCTGAACAGGAAGAAGGGCTTTCTGAGTAAACGAAAGTGATACTCTCTCTGAGCGGAGAAATGACTAATGCTTTCAGCCACAGCGGGCAGAGTGCTGCAGTCAGCTGCAGGTTGTTCACTGCATCCACCTTTACTCTGAATGGAGCCACACGGGAGGAGGAGGACGTAGCCAGGTGAGCCTCTTTACTGTCTCTGCTCAAGTTTCAGTAGATGGTATGTATTCTGGTAGGTCCATATTTCTATAGCCAGTCATAAAATTAATGAAGGTGTCTCTCTGTTTATTTCTATGAACTGATGAATTACTCTCCCATCTGTAGGCTACCAGCTAGCACCACCAACACTCAAATCATCCAGCACCGAAGCTCTTTATGGCCATGTCTGATTGTCTGATCAGATATGATATGTCTGATTACTTTGTTACGAGGTTTGAGTCAGGTTAAAGGGTGTCGAATATATCACAGCCAGTGGTGGACGAACCCCACAAACCAACCTGAGCTCCTCCCGTTAGTCCTCCACTGGAGTAACAGTACTGAAGTATGCACCTTCAGATGTACTTAAGTATGGAGAGTACCAATACTAGAGTATGTACCTTCAAATGTACTTAAGTATGGAGAGTAACAGTACTAAAGTATGTACCTTCAGATGTACTTAAGTATGGAGAGTAACAGTACTAAAGTATGTACCTTCAGATGTACTTAAGTATGGAGAGTAACAGTACTAAAGTATGTGCCTTCAGATGTATTTAAGTATGGAGAGTAACAGCACTAAAGTATGTACCTTCAGATGTACTTAAGTATGGAGAGTAACAGCACTAAAGTATGTACCTTCAGATGTACTTAAGTATGGAGAGTAACAGTACTAAAGTATGTATCTTCAGATGTACTTAAGTATGGAGAGTACCAGTACTAAAGTATGTACCTTCAGATGTACTTAAGTATGGAGAGTAACAGTACTAAAGTATGTATCTTCAGATGTACTTAAGTATGGAGAGTAACAGTACTAAAGTATGTATCTTCAGATGTACTGAAGTATGGAGAGTAACAGGAGTATGGTTTATTAGGGCTCTAATGTTCTATTATCATTTCTGGAACAGGACTCTTCATCAGCTCAGTGTAGGTGAAGAGACTCGAGTGTCTCTCCGTCCACATCTGTAGGTCTCTGTTCATAAACTCAAACCAGCCACACACATGTACTATAGAGGACACAGTTTATATAGAGACACTCGCCCGTCACAAGGACATGTGGACGTCTCTATACTGTGTCTGATTACTCACAAAGTCAGGAACAGTCTGTCTGATCTGTTCACTAACCCCGCCTTGCTGTACCTGCATCCTCCAGGTGCTCCTGGATGCAGTCCAGGTCTGATATGGACATTCCCATGGATGATAAAGCTTTGATGTGTTACGGTTATATACACACATGAGCGAAAGTCCTCCAGAACGGAAACACTTCAGTAGAGACACACGATAAAACTACTCAAGTACAGTAATTACTTATTAATTACTGCATTACTGTACTAATTAACTAATTACACTTACTGAGTAACTGTCCCCGATGCTTACGGCAGATCTAATAAGCTGATCTGAGATCATGCTCAGACAGTCATCGAATGGTTTAAGGTCATTTAATCTAGAACCTGAAACTCTGTTCTGAAAGGTGCAGCAGTCAGGGCAGGTTATTCACAGAGCACTTTCATACCAGTGGCTGGTCAAAGTACTTCACAGACATATGACAGCATGAGGAATGAAACAGAGCTCAGAGTCTAAGATCACACCCAGCTCTACTACGTCAGGTTTATACAGCTCAGGAGAAACATAACTGAAACTGATCAGTGTCTTTAGGTGTGCAGGTTCTGGGTTTGTGTTGGTTCTGTTTGATTCTCTACTCTACTGGAAGCATGTCTCCCAAACTCCAGATCAGATATTGTATTAGATCTGTGTATTTAGAAAATCACTAATGACCTCCAGAAGCCTGTTTTTAGAACCATGCTCGCTGTGCGTCTCACCCCAGCCACCGCTCGCCAGTCTCTCTGTAGGTCACTCGAGGTCATCTTACCTGCTGTACATGTGGAGATGCTGACTGAAGAAGAA
>JAMWET010004434.1:22500-58486 GCA_024036415.1 Prochilodus magdalenae
CACAGCCCAATCAATCAGTTTAGATATTTAGTTATTTTATTTATTATTTTAAGAGTTCTTGACAGCTTTACTGTATAAGCGAGGTGAATAAATCAGTCCGTAAATGGCAGGTGGAGTGGAAAAAGGGAAAAAACGAGAAAAAAACGGGAAAAAATCCTGACCAGGCAGACTCCTGGAATAACGCTCTCAGCCTCGCCGGCTAAGTGACTCAAAGTGGCTAATGTGGTAAGAGTAGCTCATAGGTTTCAACAGTTGCGTCAAACTCTTAAAGGAACAGTGGCTGTATTTACAAGTACGGGCCAAAGGGACCACTGGGTTACACGTGGGATGGTTCAGATGATGGCGCTTGTGTCTAGGATGCTTAACGCAGCAAAAAGGTATACATCCCAGCTGGACACTGAGTGTTCAGTGGAGGACTTGGTCTGAAGGCATTCCATAGGCATCTGTAGCGAAGGTCATTCACTCCTTACCACATTCAGGGAGCTACAAGGAGTTCCTCAGACGGCCTCACTGAGGACCCAGTGTTGGGCAGATACCCTGAAAGCATACACACATACTGTATATCAACCAGTCAAGGATCCCAGCCAAGGTGCACTCAACTGACTGCCAGTGAAAGTAACTGGGGAACCCTGAAGAAGGTCGAGAGACTGGAGCATACCCAGCCTTGGTGACAACCAGACAAGTACAGAAGTGGACAGACAGAGACGAGTCAATGACCTAGGGGTCCGGTATGTATTGCGGGATAGGCTGTCTAAGGTAACAGACCCCAACATGTACACTGACTGAGGGATGTCCATTATGGGGGAGTCATTGTTCCACCAGCAGGCAGAGAAGCAGTGCTGGAAACATCTACACTAGTCACATACTAGCCAGGTATACCGGGGATGAAAGCACATGTGCAGAGCTACACCTGGTGGCTGAGGGTAGCTGAAGCACCCGGTCATCTGTGGAAATGGACGGAACAGCCATGGAGGAGAGTACATGTAGACTATGTGTGACTGCTCAAGTGGTTGGATGCATATCTGCTTAACAACTCTGCTCCTGCTGCCACTGTGGAACGCTGGAGGAAGGGTTTCTGTTGCCATGGTATCCCTGAGATGCTGGTAACTGATGAGACATGCTTCAATTCACAGGAGCTCAGATCATGCTTCATCCAATGGCCTTGCAGAAAGGGTGGTGCAAACACTTCGGCACTCCTACAGAAAGGCCACAGGCATAGGTGGTTGGTGAGGTGCAACGGAAAACGTCACTACCTGTGGGAACCCCATGTGATGCGCTGGAGTTCGATTCCTGGTCTGGGTGACCATGCTGTGATACACCAATAAGAGTCCTTGGGCTAGACTCCCAACCCTACACCGGGTTAGTTATCGCAATACACCCCAGAATTCCACAGGAGATCGCCCGCCGAGCTACTGCAATGAAGCAAGTGTGGACCACCTTAGATCTACTCCAGGTCTACACTTCAAGGCTGAAATGGAACAGTGACAGGTACAACAAAAGCACTGTCATGATCTCAAAGCCAAAGCTCAGAGCTTTGAAGTTGTTTACCTTCGAAACCTTGGATCCGGACCCACTCGGATTCCAGGATTAGCTGAGCAGTCTCTTAGCGTTGGGAAATGACAAGGTAGTGAGGAGGCACACTGGCCAAGTGAAGAGCCTGAAGAGTGAAGGACTCACTAGAGAGTATTCCTCAGGGCTGCCACATGCTGTTTTGGTGGTTCGCCACCGGGTGGCAGTATATACCCTAGAGCAGTGTAAGTCTTGGCCGACACATAGAAGAGAGCCGTGTTGCTCTACCTCCTTCCTGTATACTGACTCAGCCGTGCTGATAAAGACCCAGCACTGTAGTATCTGTAGTAAACCAGAGGATGTGGTTTGAGCTTGGCAGTACAGTCAGGACTCAGCAAGGTGAACAGCAGTGGACTGAGTACACAGCCCTGGGGAGCACCTGTGTTCAGTGGCGTGGTGTTCAAGGTGTTCTTGTCAGTCCTGACAGACTGAGATCTCCCAGTCAGGAAGTCTAGGATCCAGTCTCAGCGCGTTTGGGCCCAGCAAGCAAGCTGCTGTGAAATGACTGTGTTGGATTGTGAGCCCAAGTGTATGAACAGCATGCTCACACCATTGCCTTTTCTGTCCAGGTGGGACGGTGGGAGTTGAATGGTTAGGCCAATATGCTCAATATGGGTCTTATCTCTGTACCTGACTGACCCAACACCACCATTACAGACCTCCAGTGAGCAGTGGTGTCCTCCATCAGTCATCCTGTTAGTGCAGCACCATCGGCAGACGGCTGCACCACGCAGGACTACAAGCACACAGACCGTTACCACGACCGTCCTTAACACCACGTCACCGTCACCAAAGACTGAAGTGGTGTCGTACCAGACTGTCATGGAGTGACTCAGAATGGCAGCGGGTCATCTTCAGTGACGAGTCCCGCTTTAGTCTTGGTGGAGACGCCCAACGAATCCGTGTTGTGTGTCACACATCCAGAAGGCCTGGAGTCACTCTACCTCCACCCCTAGAGACACTACTTCTGTATGTGTAGCTCAATAAATATTGATCATATAAGTCTAAATTTATCATCAGTTATTGATCCTGGTCACCTTTATCTTCCTTCCCATCACACCTACAATGGTAAATATTTAAACAGTGTCTGAAACACAAAGTATTCACAACGGCAGAGGACCTAAAACTGAGCCCTGTGGGACGCCCTCAGACACAGCACAGGATTTCATTCCCTAATAACACAGGGTCTGATCTGCTGGATCGGGTTTCCATCCAGTCTGATACTGAGTCTGATGAGATACGAGTGAAACATGAAGTATAAACTGATGAAGGACTCGAAGCACATCTGGGATTTCTTTCAGTGTCAATCAGACAGAGCAATTCTACCTCATGGAAAAGGGTAATAAATAAATAAATTAAAAAATAAATAAATAAGTCCTTTTCTGAGGAAATACAGGCTAAAAAAGCCTCTGGCAAAGGGGTTCATTTCAGAATTCACAGTGTAGCTTCAAAGACTGCGTGCAAAAATGAATAATACATAGATTTCATGGAAATTAAAGAACTCTAAACAACCTTATAACCGTCCCAACAAAACCACGTATATTTCTCAATTTCTGAAGGTACCTGCTGTTCTTTACTATGTGTGTACATTTCATGATGAATGGCCTAAACAAAATGACCAAAATGACTATAATGTCTGGTTCCATTGACTTTAAAGGAAAGTATGATTTGAGATTTGACAATAAAAACAAAATCATGAACACAAAATAAGTCTTAGAATTCTCCAGGGCACCATTTACCACAGGGTATATATTGTGATCCAACAAATTGTCTTAGAGTTTAATCAAACTTTATTACTGATTGGACTTTATTTGCACCAGTAATTATTTTGGACATGTACAAAACTAAAAAAAAAATAAAAAATTAAATAAAATTATCAAAATCTACAACAGATAACAAACCAGCAGAGTTACTGCATATTAGTCAGGAGAGATTTCAGGAAATATAAACATTTTTAAATAAAGTACAAAGAAAGTGGTAACCAAAGTGTAAACGCTCAGTGATAATTTTCCAGAGGCTAAAGTCAGACAGTGAGATCTCTAAAGCTCTTTTACTTTATTTACACATTTATATAAGCCTGGTCCCAGTTCTGTGCAAAATGTAAATAATAACAAATCATTAAAACCACATACTCAACTGATAATAATGTAAGGGCACTAAATCATATAGAACTCTGTTTATATACGCGCCTATTTGAATCAGACGCAGCAACACATTTAAAAAAGTTGTGTAATGCTAAAAACCACCATGTCAAACATGTTACAGCTGATTAGGTTACCTAGCAACAGATCAGTAACGTGAATGGGTTTAAGAGAGCATATCCAGGCCCAATCCCATTCTTATTTGTACCTCTCCCGTTGAAACTGCGTTAGGAAGGAAGTGGTCCGAATTTCCCGCAATAAAATGAGACCGCCCTTCCAGAACTGGACACGCCCTCTTTTTCTTCGGACAGTTCGGTGAAAAACCCAGAATGTTCGAATACAACAAAGCCTACCTGACTTCATTACCGGGCTGCTAGCGGGCCTCTGTAGGCGACCCTGCCGCTCTGCAGCGCCAGCAGAGGAGGGTGGAGTTCAGCTCCTCACTACAACGAGGGGGGGGGGGCTATTATTTATTATCACCACCAAGAATTCTCCGGTGATATAAGGTTGAGCTCCAGCTTCTTGATCCAATGTCCCTGTTCCACCTTAAAGGGTGCAGCAACCTCAGGTACCAGGATGTAACTGCTGGACCATTTAAGGTGGACCGGGAAGTTTCGCTAGGTGGCGCTGTGACTTCAGCATATCACTAGTGATTTTTACACCTGTTTTGAAGAAAATGGCCATAAAACCCCGTTACCATGGTGATCTTACAAAGACTCATACTCATATTCACGGGTCTCTCTGGTCACTTGCGTAGCCATCCGGCCGATGATCCGCAGGGCATTCTGGGAATGTTCTCATAACTCTCCGTTTGGACTGTGCCTCTGGAAGATCTCCGTTTGAAGGGCCATGTAGCCCTAACACTTCCCCCTACCCCTCCATCTCAACACCAACCGGGACAACCCTACCTCTAGACCTGAACACACAAAATGTGGGGTAGGCCTACGTGTTCGGAGCAGGGGTGGAATGGGATTGGGCCTTACTCTCCTCAGTTCCCAAACACTCACGGAACATGCTGAACATCAACATGTACCCGCTTTCTAAAGTGTGCTGCTCCCAATAAATTAAAAATTCAGTTTCAGTATTTGATATTTTGTCTTTAAATTATTTGGGCATCATACGACATTTTGCACAGCTTCCCAACTTTCCCTGTTTCTACTATTCTATCAGCTCCACTGACCGTACAGGACACTCTGTAGGTGTACAGGTCCAGACTGTAGTCCATCTGTTTCTCTGTGTACTGTATTACCCTGTTCTTCAATGGTCAGGACCCCCACAGGACCCCCACAGAGCAGGTAGTATGTGGGTGGTGGATCATTCTCAGCACTGCAGTGACACGGATGGGATGTAGGTGTGTATGGAGTGGATCGGTGCTGCTGGAGTGGAGCTGATACAATGAGGATAATCAGTGGTCAGGTATGTTGTTGATGTCGGAGGGATTCTCAGGTCCTGCTGACTCTAAACCTTTACCTGGAACTTGTTCTGATCCGAGTGAGCGATCAGCTTGGGTGTTTCATTCTCTCTTTGAATGGACGGTCAGGAGGAATGAGGTGGTGTCGTCGGGTTTGTAGGTGAAGGGCACGATGAGGTATCTTCCAGGCTTCATCCTGAAGAATTCCATCACCTCCCGTGTGGTGGAGCCGCCTCTAGACTGCGCCACCAGGGCATTAGCGGTGAAGAAGGAGGCTGGAAACACGGTGTGATCTTTCATCTGAAGCAGAAAGGCATGAAGAAAGGTGGCCAAAGTGTGAGTGCCCAGAATTCCCTCAAACTTAAAAACCAGTAAAAACATTCAAATGAACATAAAATAATCAGGAACCCAGCTGGGTGTGAACTGGCGCTCAGGGAGCCGTACTTACCTCGGGTGGGATCTGTAAGAGAAGAGAGAACGAGAGTTGAGGACATCACCAGGAAACCGTAATGTCAGCCCATATTAATGAAGGTAAGTAAAAGAAGCCTGGGTGATGTTCAGGAGTCAGTACTGAGGTCTGCTTATCAGTACTGCTACTGGATGGGTCTATGGGGTCCTGCTGCTGACTGTGTATGGGATGTGTGGACACTAACCGCGAAAACACTGAAGCCGATGTGGAGGTGCTGGACGAGGCGTCTGTGCTTGTTGTCGGGTTTCTGCATGAGAGACACGAGTAAGTTCGGTCCCTGGGGCTCCTCCCCTTCTGGCTGTATCGCTGGGATCTTTACCCGGTACTGAGGGTTCGTCCAGAAGCTTTCTACAATGGAAAAGAGCCGACACAAGAATTCCCTACATAACTGCGGTTCCATGAAGACATTAGAGGCTATTAGTGATACTGACATTTCACACTGACTGGAGGACCCGGGTTTTAGTAGAGCTTATGTCATCTAACAGGTTATGACTGCTGGTAACTTGCTGGGAATAAAGATACTATACTGTGTTGGGTATTCTGGACTGTACCTTGCTGGGAGTAATGATACTATGCTGTGTTGGGTATTCTGGACTGTACCTTGCTGGGAGTAATGATACTATACTGCGTTGGGTATACTGGACTGTAACTTGGTGGGAGTAATGATACCATACCGCATTGGGTATACTGGACAGTAACTTGCTGGGAGTAACGATACTATACTGTGTTGGGTATTCTGGACTGTAACTTGGTGGGAGTAATGATACCATACCGCATTGGGTATACTGGACAGTAACTTGCTGGGAGTAATGATATTATACTGTGTTGGGTATACTGGACTATAACTTCCTGGGAGTAATGATACTATACCACGTTGGGTATGCTGGACTGTCACTTACTGGGAGTAATGATACTATACTGAGTGATGTATACTGGACTATAACTTGCTGGGAGTAATGATACTATACCGCATTGGGTATACTGGACTGTCACTTGCTGGGAGTAATGATACTATACTGTGTAATGTATACTGGACTATAACCTCCTGGGTGTAATGATACTATACCGCGTTGGGTATACTGGACTGTCACTTGCTGGGATTAATGATACCATACCGCGTTGGGTATACTGGACTGTCACTTGCTGGGAGTAATAATACTATACTGTGTGATGTATACTGGTGTATAACCTCCTGGGAGTAATGATACTATATCGGGTTGGGTATACTGGACTGTCACTTGCTGGGAGTAATGATACTATACTGTGTTGGGTATACCGGACTGTCATTTGCTGTGAGTAATGATACTATATCGCATTTGATATACTGGATTGTAACTTGCCGGGAGTAATGACACTATGCTGTGTTGGGTATACTGGACTGTAACTTGCTGCGGGTTATGACACTATGCTGTGTTGGGTATACTGGACTATAACTTGCTGGGAGAATTGATACTATACCACGTTGGGTATACTGGACTGTCAATTGCTGGGAGTAATGATACTATACTGTGTTGGGTATACTAGACTATAACTTGCTGGGAGTAATGATACTATACCGCGTTGGGTATACCGGACTGTCACTTGCTGGGAGAATTGATACTATACTGTGTGATGTATACTGGACTATAACTTGCTGGGAGTAATGATACTATACTGTGTTGGGTATGCTGGACTGTAACTTGCTGGGAGTAATGATACTATACTGTGTTGGGTATGCTGGACTGTCACTTGCTGGGAGTAATGATACTATACTGTGTTGGGTATACTGGACTGTAATTTGCTGGGAGTAATGATACTATACTGTGTTGGGTATACTGGACTGTGACTTGCTGGGAGTAATGATACTATACTGTGTTGGGTATACTGGACTGTAATTTGCTGGGAGTAATGATACTATACTGTGTTGGGTATGCTGGACTGTCACTTGCTGGGAGTAATGATACTATACTGTGTTGGGTATACTGGACTATAACTTGCTGGGAGTAATCATACTATACTGTGAGTGTGTACATACGTTTGTGGTCCATGGAGCCACCGGCTGTTCTCTCATCCCAGCAGCCTTCATACTGCACTGTTGTCCAGGTGCTAGGAGACGAGCCGTCCAGGAACGCAGGGGTGGAACAGCAAACATCCACATTCATAAAGCTTCGACAGAAATCCTCCATCGACATCCTGACAAGGGAAGATCAGAGCATGAGAACCAGCTCATAAAGAAAGTAAACTAACCCCACATGTGTTCAATCAGCCAGGACATATTTGTTCTTCAGTTTTATGGCTAAATGTAGCTAGCAACTAGTAGTTTAGGTCCCAGCAGTTAGCAACACAGCTAGTAACAAACAGGTAGTAAAGTCCTACAGCTCTACCATGAGCCAAATGTTATGAGGCTAATGTAGCTAACATATACAAGTCTACTAATCTGATTAGCATAACGCTATGAGGGTAGCTAAAAAGTCATAGACACCTGTACCCCTCTGATTAGCAGCATGTTATAAGGCTAATGTAGCTAACACACAATACAAAACAAAGTTATAGTCCAACATTTAGCATAATGCTACAAAGCTAATTAGTATTTAGTATTGTACGAGGCTAACATAGTTAGTTACGATGTGTGCCATGGTTATAATTTGTGGGTAATAAGCTTCCACTACGTGTTAGCCACATAAGCTGTGTGCTATGATGCTATAGGCTTCCAGTACATGTAAGCATTAGCCTTGTAGCACCAATGCTAAAACTGCAGTAATAAACTTAAGACACCAAGCGGGCCTTCCTGATTGGCTGTGTTTGGTTTGTGAGAGGGAACTCCTGTGCAGGTTTATTGTTGCACCCCACCACAGCGTGCACATTTAGGGTTTTAACCTTCATTAAACACCGAGTCAAAGTGCCTACCAGAATTCTCCATCATTCTTATTGTCCAGCCACCGGGTGCGCTCCTCTGTGCTGACCGTCCTCCACAGCGGAGAGCTGAAGAACAGGTTACACACAGCGTCAGAACCTCAGTCCTCAACGGTGAACCTACTCAGGTTTCAGACCTGTAGAGTCATGTAGCTGACAGCTCCAATACCGCCAGACAACCTGAGGACATTCCACTGACATTCATCACTCCCGTTCTCATGACGGGTACTCTGGAGCTCATTAGCACTTTCAGCGCGAACTTTACATTTACATGAGTTTACACTCCCATCCAGAGCGACTGGATCATAATACAGGGGGGCAGTGTAGTGTTAGGAGTCCTGCTCTTATTGGTGTAGCACAGCATAGTCACCCAGACCGGGATTCGAACCCCAGTCTTCCACTACTGGATAACTGATGGTCGTTACTGGATAACTGATAGTCGTTACTGGATAATTGATAGTCGTTCCTGGATAACTGATGGTCGTTACTGGATAACTGATGGTCGTTCCTGGATAACTGATGGTCGTTCCTGGATAACTGATGGTCGTTCCTGGATAACTGATGGTCGTTCCTGGATAACTGATGGTCGTTCCTGGATAACTGATGGTCGTTCCTGGATAACTGATGGTCGTTCCTGGATAACTGATGGTCGTTCCTGGATAACTGATGGTCGTTCCTGGATAACTGATGGTCGTTACTGGATAACTGATGGTCGTTACTGGATAACTGATGGTCGTTACTGGATAACTGATGGTCGTTACTGGATAACTGATGGTCGTTACTGGATAACTGATGGTCGTTACTGGATAACTGATGGTCGTTACTGGATAACTGATGGTCGTTACTGGATAACTGATAGTAGATAGTAGAAACTCCCGTACTGAGAACACTGAGAAGTGCTGCTGATACCGTACGAGAGGTGTGAGCTGTTTTAGCATGTCTCATTGTTGTGATGTTACACAATGCAGGTGAAGCATTAAGGGAACTCCCCGGGTTACCTGGCTTTGTGTCGGTGTTGCATAAATGTCAGCGTTTTGAAAGCTGCTGAATAAACGTGCGTATTTGTGGAGCAGTCAGGCTCAGTTCAGTGTCACTAACAGGACAAAGAGCTCCAGAGCAGGCTAAACAGGAACACAGTACGGAGCAGAGCGGCTTCAGCTAGCGCTTACTTATCACTCCAGTCTCCTCTCCACTCTCTGTGGCCCCACGGGTTCAGGAGTCTCAGCAGCTTCACCGACTGACCATTCTGGGTCCTCACCTGTGAAGGTAACACAGCTGTAAACAGCAGCCTGAAATAACACCCCACTCACTGGCCACTTTATTAGAAACACCTACCTTCTACCTCCACTAACTGGCCGCTTTATTAGAAACACCCACCTTCTACCTCCACTAACTGGCCACTTTATTAGAAACACCCACCTTCTGCCTCCACTAACTGGCCACTTTATTAGGAACACCCACCTTCTACCTCCACTAACTGGCCACTTTATTAGAAACACCCACCTTCTACCTCCACTAACTGGCCACTTTATTAGAAACACCCACCTTCTACCTCCACTAACTGGCCACTTTATTAGAAACACCCACCTTCTACCTCCACTAACTGGCCACTTTATTAGAAACACCTACCGTCTGCCTCCACTAACTGGCCACTTTATTAGAAACACCCACCTTCTGCCTCCACTAACTGGCCACTTTATTAGAAACACCTACCGTCTGCCTCCACTAACTGGCCACTTTATTAGAAACACCCACCTTCTGCCTCCACTAACTGGCCACTTTATTAGAAACACCCACCTTCTGCCTCCACTAACTGGCCACTTTATTAGAAACACCTACCGTCTGCCTCCACTAACTGGTCACTTTATTAGAAACACCTAGCTTGTGCAGTGCAAGGGAGAGAGTTAAGCAGTGCGACAGCCTGGTGGATGTAGGCGTCCCTCTGTCGGCTTTATTGCTGGAACTAAGCAGGAAGTGTCCCGGAGGTTTATGGTGACAATATCAATACATATTGGATATTAACTAACAATAAATCCAATCCATCACTAACCCAGTCAATCATTTACTCTGTCTATGTATAAACAGCAGCATGTGACATTCTGTTACCTTGGTGACGCTGGTTATGGTGTAGGCGTGGCCCTCCACTATACCATTGGGAAGCTCTGTGTTTTCGGGAGTGGCCTGAAATGCAGTAGATGAGAGAATGTGGAATATTAGTAAGTACAGTTATTTAATTCAGTGATGTAGAAACACGCCGATCCATACGGCGTACTCCTGCACGCTTTACACTGTTTCAGAGTTTAACGTTCTCTGATCTGGAACAGCTTATAGTTCACCAGGTAGTATAAACCAGGTATAGTGTGTTTACCCCCTGTGGAGTGCCGCAGCCCATGATGGACTTGTATCCTGTCGCCCGGTACATCAGTCCCCACAGCTCAGGGTGACCCTCCCTCGGCCTTAGGGTCATATGCACCCCGCCAGTGAAGTCTGTCAGTGCCTCGGACACAAACCCCCCATTCATATCTGCATACGAGCCGCATACCCTGAACAAACATAACCAGTGATCAATAACCGCACAACTTCACACCATACCTCACCTGCAACGGGAGATAAACAAATAATCAACAACTACCACATTACTACACTACTACTACCACCACATTACTACACTACCGCTACCACATTACTACACTACCGCTACCACATTACTACACTACCGCTACCACATTACTACACTACCACATTACTACACTACCGCTACCACATTACTACACTACCACATTACTACACTACCGCTACCACATTACTACACTACCGCTACCACATTACTACACTACCACATTACTACACTACAACTACCACATTACTACACTACTACTACCACCACATTACTACACTACCGCTACCACATTACTACACTACCGCTACCACATTACTACACTACAACTACCACATTACTACACTACCACTACCACATTACTACACTACTACTACCACCACATTACTACACTACTACTACCACCACCACATTACTACACTACTACTACCACATTACTACACTACCGCTACCACATTACTACACTACCACATTACTACACTACTACTACCACATTACTACACTACAACTACCACATTACTACACTACTACCACCACATTACTACACTACTACTACACTACCACATTACTACACTACCGCTACCACATTACTACACTACCGCTACCACATTACTACACTACCACATTACTACACTACCGCTACCACATTACTACACTACCGCTACCACATTACTACACTACCACATTACTACACTACAACTACCACATTACTACACTACTACTACCACCACATTACTACACTACCGCTACCACATTACTACACTACCGCTACCACATTACTACACTACCGCTACCACATTACTACACTACAACTACCACATTACTACACTACTACTACCACCACATTACTACACTACTACTACCACCACATTACTACACTACTACTACCACATTACTACACTACCGCTACCACATTACTACACTACCGCTACCACATTACTACACTACCACATTACTACACTACTACTACCACATTACTACACTACAACTACCACATTACTACACTACTACTACCACATTACTACACTACTACTACCACATTACTACACTACTACTACCACCACATTACTACACTACTACTACCACCACATTACTACACTACCACTACCACATTACTACACTACTACTACCACCACATTACTACACTACCGCTACCACATTACTACACTACTGCTACCACATTACTACACTACCGCTACCACATTACTACACTACTACTACCACCACATTACTACACTACCGCTACCACATTACTACACTACCGCTACCACATTACTACACTACAACTACCACATTACTACACTACTACTACCACATTACTACACTACCGCTACCACATTACTACACTACCGCTACCACATTACTACACTACAACTACCACATTACTACACTACTACTACCACATTACTACACTACTACTACCACCACATTACTACACTACTACTACCACATTACTACACTACTACTACCACCACATTACTACACTACTACTACCACATTACTACACTACCGCTACCACATTACTACACTACCACATTACTACACTACTACTACCACATTACTACACTACTACTACCACATTACTACACTACTACTACCACATTACTACACTACTACTACCACCACACTACACTACTACTACCACCACATTACTACACTACCACTACCACATTACTACACTACCACTACCACATTACTACACTACTACTACCACCACATTACTACACTACCGCTACCACATTACTACACTACTGCTACCACATTACTACACTACCGCTACCACATTACTACACTACTACTACCACCACATTACTACACTACCGCTACCACATTACTACACTACCGCTACCACATTACTACACTACCGCTACCACATTACTACACTACAACTACCACATTACTACACTACTACTACCACATTACTACACTACCGCTACCACATTACTACACTACTACTACCACATTACTACACTACAACTACCACATTACTACACTACCGCTAGCACATTACTACACTACAACTACCACATTACTACACTACTACTACCACATTACTACACTACTACTACCACAACCACATTACTACACTACTACTACCACATTACTACACTACCACATTACTACACTACTACTACCACAACCACATTACTACACTACTACTACCACATTACTACACTACCACATTACTACACTACCACATTACTACACTACTACTACCACATTACTACACTACTACTACCACATTACTACACTACAACTACCACATTACTACACTACTACTACCACATTACTACACTACCACTACCACATTACTACACTACCACTACCACATTACTACACTACCGCTACCACATTACTACACTACTACTACCACATTACTACACTACCACTACCACATTACTACACTACCACTACCACATTACTACACTACCGCTACCACATTACTACACTACTGCTACCACATTACTACACTACCGCTACCACATTACTACACTACTACTACCACCACATTACTACACTACCGCTACCACATTACTACACTACCGCTACCACATTACTACACTACAACTACCACATTACTACACTACCGCTACCACATTACTACACTACTGCTACCACATTACTACACTACCGCTACCACATTACTACACTACTACTACCACCACATTACTACACTACCGCTACCACATTACTACACTACCGCTACCACATTACTACACTACAACTACCACATTACTACACTACTACTACCACATTACTACACTACCACTACCACATTACTACACTACCACTACCACATTACTACACTACCGCTACCACATTACTACACTACTACTACCACATTACTACACTACAACTACCACATTACTACACTACCACTACCACATTACTACACTACCACTACCACATTACTACACTACTACTACCACCACATTACTACACTACCGCTACCACATTACTACACTACTGCTACCACATTACTACACTACCGCTACCACATTACTACACTACTACTACCACCACATTACTACACTACCGCTACCACATTACTACACTACCGCTACCACATTACTACACTACAACTACCACATTACTACACTACTACTACCACATTACTACACTACCGCTACCACATTACTACACTACCACTACCACATTACTACACTACTACTACCACCACATTACTACACTACCGCTACCACATTACTACACTACTGCTACCACATTACTACACTACCGCTACCACATTACTACACTACTACTACCACCACATTACTACACTAC
This sequence comes from Prochilodus magdalenae, assembly GCA_024036415.1. Taxonomy (NCBI): domain Eukaryota; kingdom Metazoa; phylum Chordata; class Actinopteri; order Characiformes; family Prochilodontidae; genus Prochilodus; species Prochilodus magdalenae. The sequence continues at coordinate 36,885 of JAMWET010004434.1, forward strand.
CGCTACCACATTACTACACTACCGCTACCACATTACTACACTACAACACATTACTACACATTTTACCACATCTACTACCACATTACTACACTACCGCTACCACATTACTACACTACTACTACCACATTACTACACTACAACTACCACATTACTACACTACCGCTAGCACATTACTACACTACAACTACCACATTACTACACTACTACTACCACATTACTACACTACTACTACCACAACCACATTACTACACTACTACTACCACATTACTACACTACCACATTACTACACTACTACTACCACAACCACATTACTACACTACTACTACCACATTACTACACTACCACATTACTACACTACCACATTACTACACTACTACTACCACATTACTACACTACTACTACCACATTACTACACTACAACTACCACATTACTACACTACTACTACCACATTACTACACTACCACTACCACATTACTACACTACCACTACCACATTACTACACTACCGCTACCACATTACTACACTACTACTACCACATTACTACACTACAACTACCACATTACTACACTACCGCTAGCACATTACTACACTACAACTACCACATTACTACACTACAACTACCACAGTACTACACTACTACGACCACAACCACACTACTACCTACCACAACCACATTACTACTACTACTAACCAGTTACTACACTACCACATTACTACACTACCGCTACCACATTACTGCTACCACATTACTACACTACCGCTACCACATTACTACACTACTACTACTACTACCACATTACTACACTACTACTACTACCACATTACTACACTACTACTACTACCACATTACTACACTACCACATTACTACACTACTACTACCACATTACTACACTACCACTACCACATTACTACACTACCGCTACCACATTACTACACTACCGCTACCACATTACTACACTACCGCTACCACATTACTACACTACTACTACCACATTACTACACTACTACTACCACATTACTACACTACAACTACCACATTACTACACTACCACATTACTACACTACAACTACCACATTACTACACTACCACATTACTACACTACTACTACCACATTACTACACTACCACATTACTACACTACTACTACCACATTACTACACTACCGCTACCACATTACTACACTACCGCTACCACATTACTACACTACAGCTACCACATTACTACACTACTACTACCACATTACTACACTACCACATTACTACACTACTACTACCACATTACTACACTACTACTACCACATTACTACACTACTACTACCACATTACTACACTACCGCTACCACATTACTTCATTACTACTTCAGTACTAATACTAAAATATTACTACTACTATATACACCATGCCTCACCTGCACCTGAAAATAAACAAATCATTTAGTACTAACTATTTGTAGTATACTGTTATCAGGATTCCGTTACTATATTATTAAAATAGTTTAAAATAATATCAGTAGATATAACTAATACTAATACCAACAGCAAAATCAATAACAATAACAACTATAATAACGGACTTACTTGGCGTATGCCTTCTCCAGCAAGGCGGGCCAGAACTCGTTGCTAGTCTTGCAGTGCACAAAAATGAGCTGTCCATCGATCATGGGCAGTTTATCGTCTATCACGACATCGATCCACCTTCCAAACCTCCAGAACTGCAGAGGAGCATCATCAGGATCACAGTCAGCCAATCAGGCCACAGAAACAGCTGAAGAACTAATAACAGGCGCCCCTGGCCTGCTCACTGGGGGCCCGGACACCAGACTCTGACTTGTTGACTAATCCAGTAATACATTCCCTTCCCCCTGCCGAGATTAAACCGCCACCCGGAATCATCCAGCCGGGAATTTGAGCCCTGATGAGGAGCTGGAGGAGGACCAACACACACTACACTACGATTAGAGGTTTCTGATAAAGTGGCCAGGAGTGTGGCACTGGTGTACTTGCCCTGAAGTGGAATATTCCTGCGTAATCCTTTTTAAACGACTGGCCTGCGGGAATGATCTGGTCCAGGATGTCCCCCTGAAACGTGATGGCTCCGATGGCAGACAGAAACCAGCAGTTCCCTAAAAATCAAAACTGCTCATCAGTAAGAGCACAACGCAACATCTGCACAGCATCTGGAAAACACAGTCTGGATCTCACCGAGCTCTCCCTGAGCGAAGTCAAACCTGGATTCTCCATCCACAACTAGATGAGGATCCCTCACCAGCTTCTGAAAGGAGGAAATGAAGAAATATCACCAGAGAGGCTTCATGATCCTCCTTAATGAGTAATTTAAAAAGATAAACTTCATATGCCCGTAAACTAGCCTGAGATAGACCCCATACGCCCGTAAACTAGCCTGAGATAAACCCCATACGCCCGTAAACTAGCCTGAGATAAACCCCATACGCCCGTAAACTAGCCTGAGATAAACCCCATACGCCCGTAAACTAGCCTAAGATAAACCCCATACGCCCATAAACTAGCCTGAGATAAACCCCATACGCCCATAAACTAGCCTGGGATAAACCCCATACGTCCGTAAACTAGCCTGGGATAAACCCCATACGTCCGTAAACAAGCCTGAGATAAACCCCATACGCCCGTAAACTAGCCTGAGATAAACCCCATACGCCCGTAAACTAGCCTGAGATAAACCCCATACGCCCGTAAACAAGCCTGAGATAAACCCCATACGCCCGTAAACTAGCCTGAGATAAACCCCATACGCCCGTAAACTAGCCTGAGATAAACCCCATACGCCCGTAAACTAGCCTGAGATAAACCCCATACGCCCGTAAACTAGCCTGAGATAAACCCCATACGCCCGTAAACTAGCCTGGGATAAACCCCATACGCCCGTAAACAAGCCTGAGATAAACCCCATACGCCCGTAAACAAGCCTGAGATAAACCCCATACGCCCGTAAACTAGCCTGAGATAAACCCCATACGCCCGTAAACTAGCCTGAGATAAACCCCATACGCCCGTAAACTAGCCTGAGATAAACCCCATACGCCCGTAAACTAGCCTGAGATAAACCCCATACGCCCGTAAACTAGCCTGAGATAAACCCCGTAACCCCCATACGCCCGTAAACTAGCCTGAGATAAACCCCATACGCCCGTAAACTAGCCTGAGATAAACCCCATACGCCCGTAAACTAGCCTGAGATAAACCCCATACGCCCGTAAACTAGCCTGAGATAAACCCCATACGCCCGTAAACTAGCCTGAGATAAACCCCATACGCCCGTAAACTAGCCTGAGATAAACCCCATACGCCCGTAAACTAGCCTGAGATAAACCCCATACGCCCGTAAACTAGCCTGAGATAAACCCCATACGCCCGTAAACTAGCCTGAGATAAACCCCATACGCCCGTAAACAAGCCTGAGATAAACCCCATACGCCCGTAAACTTTTAGGCACATTTCATTCACTTTATTCAGAGTTTTCTCTATGTCTTTCATATACATAGTTTTTATCTCGTTTAAATCTTCTATTCTCCCACATCACGTAACATTGTAGCTTAAATTATCTAACGCTGAAGACTATAAAGGTGCTAAGTCAATAAACCTGTCCAGTATTATTTTCTATAACTATGAGTTATTAAAGTAATACGTTTCTTTAATAAGTCCTTTATGAGTTAAGTGTAAGCTTGCCTGTCCTGCTGTAAAGCCTGCGGAGTTAGCGCTAACGCTAGTTATGATGCATCATGATGAATCCTGCCTTCATTACTGCTGTGTGCTGATAAGGCCTGCGGTTAAATGCTAAGTGTTTGCACAGTATGATAAATACACACTTTATTATGTTTATGAATGTTAAACGTTAGGTGCGACCGTGTCTGTGCCCAAACTTTATTAGAGCAGTGGGTGTGTTTATTGAAGCTAACTGATAACATGATATGATTATGATATGTTTAGCAGTGGTGCATGCTAAGTCCTAGCATAGCATGATAAATCATACCTTCATTAGGACAGAGGGGCGTGTTTATTATTGCCAAATGCTAAGCGCTAACGCAGCATGATAGATCCTAACTGTACCAGGCCAGTGGGGTGTGATTATTTTTAGTAAATGCTAAGTGCTAGCACAGCATGATAAATCCTACCTTCATTAGGACAGAGGGGCGTGTTTATTAATGCTAAATGCTACACACCTGCGTATGATGATCGATTCTAGCTTCATGGGGTCAGTGGGGTGTGTTTATTAATGCTAAATGCTAAGTGCTAGCAGAGCATGATAAATGCTGTATTAAGAAAGTGGGCTGTGTTAAGTAAGGCTAAAGGCTAACTACTAGCACAGCTAACTCTAAAGCAGAGTTGAATGCTAGGTGCTATCTACCGTGGGCCTTATCCACTCCACTTTATCCATTTGCTCATCCGTGAGCAGGCCGGGGCCGATGGCGTTCCTGTCCGGGAGGAACGTGCTGTCCAGGAATCGGGCTCTGTGCTCACAGAAGTCCCTGTGGAGCTGGTGGTAGTCCTGCCCCAGAAACTTGTCTGGGTTCGAGCGAGAGCCGACGGTGCTCATCCTCCGCTCAACCGGGACGGGACGAGGAGGAGGAGAAGTCATCTTCAGTCCGGGAAAGACCTGCACCAGTAAACAACAACAACAACAAACAGTAAACATTACTGTAGCCATACAGAGCAACGACCCGCTGGAAAAACCAGCTCAGACCAGCACGACTGGCCGCCACCAACACCGTGCTGAGTTTTGGATGCTGGTTAACACCAAAACAGCAACGGGCCTGTTTGGCTTTCTGCAGGTCTGAGCTGTAGGACCAGGACTTTCTGCAGGTCCAAGCTGAAGGACCAGGACTTTCTGCAGGTCTAAGCTGAAGGACCAGGACTTTCTGCAGGTCTAAGCTGTAGGACCAGGACTTTCTGCAGGTCCGAGCTGTAGGACCAGGACTTTCTGCAGGTCCGAGCTGTAGGACCAGGACTTTCTGCAGGTCTAAGCTGTAGGACCAGGACTTTCTGCAGGTCCGAGCTGTAGGACCAGGACTTTCTGCAGGTCTAAGCTGAAGGACCAGGACTTTCTGCAGGTCTAAGCTGAAGGACCAGGACTTTCTGCAGGTCTAAGTTAAAGGACCAGGACTTTCTGCAGGTCTAAGCTGAAGGACCAGGACTTTCTGCAGGTCTATATCTTTCTGAAGGTTATAAGGTGACATGCAAAAAAAATTCATTACCCTCCCAGCACCAGCTACATTCCAGTTATGGCATGCTGTATAGCTTATATTTTAAATTTCTCCAATATGTTCAGAAAAAAGAATCTCAGATTGAGAATTTGAAAGCACACGTTTTTATACAGTGTATAAACGCCATGATAAACAGAAGGAATGACATGAAACAGTAATACCAGAGGAGGCCAGGGGAGGCCGGAGGAGGCCAGGGGAGGCCAGGGGAGACCAGAGGAGGCCGGAGGAACACACTGGACGTGCCCCGGTTATGTCTGTGGTGAGCGCTTTGTTAACCACTGCACTGTTAGGAGGTGTTAAGGTGGTATGGCGGTCTGGACTGACTTTACCTTCATACCTCCTTACTCAGTGAGTCAGGCACCACGGTGACAGTGTCAGGCTCCACGGTGACAGTGTCAGGCTCCACGGTGACAGTGTCAGGCTCCACGGTGACAGTGTCAGGCTCCACGCTGACAGTGTCAGGCTCCACAGTGACAGTGTCAGGCTCCACGCTGACACCATCAGGCACCACGCTGACAGTGTCAGGCACCGTGCTGACACCCACTAAATACACAGGGTGTTGTTCAGTTACACCAGTAAGACGTGTCATGCTAATGAGCTGATCTGCAGATAACACCACCCCGGGACATGTTCTCAACCTCAGCAGCAGTACTGCTCTGTACCAGTGCCCATGTTACTGTCATTATTAGTGGTACCTGTAGTCGTAGAGGGGTTATTATTAATAGTCCTGGTGGTGGTGTTAATAATAGCGTTGGTGCTCTTATTAATGGTACTGGTGTTTTTAATAATAGTAGTGTGTTATTAATAGTACTGGTCTTGGTGTTAATAGTACTGCTGTTGGTATTATTATTATTATTAATAGGGTTATTATTATTAATAGTACTGGTGCTTTTATTAATAGTACCAGTGTTATTGCTGTTGTTAATAGTATTGGTGTTATTATTATTAATAGTACAGGTGGTATTATTAATAGTATGGTGTTGGTGGTGTTTATAGTCCTGGTGTTGTTTTTGTTGTTGGTGTTGTTGATATTATTAATAGTCCTGGTGTTATTATTAATAGTACTGTTGTTGTCATTATTATTATTATTATTATTAATAGTACTGTTATTATTATTAATAGTCTTGGTGTTAATAGTACTGTTATTATTATTATTAATAGTCCTGGTGTTATTATTATAGTACTGTTATTATTATTATTATTAATAGTACTATTGTTGTTATTATTATTATTATTAATAGTCCTGGTGTTGTTTTTCTTGCTGATGTTGATATTATTAATAGTCCTGGTGTTATTATTAATAGTCCTTGTGTTGTTTTTGTTGGTGTTGGTGTTATTATTAATAGTCCTGGGGTTGTTTTTGTCGCGGATGTTGATATTATTAATAGTCCTGGTGTTGTTTTTGTTGTTGATATTATTAATAGTCCTGGTGTTATTATTAATAGTCCTGGTGTTGTTTTTGTTGTTGATATTATTAATAGTCCTGGTGTTATTATTAATAGTCCTGGTGTTGTTTTTGTTGGTGTTGTTGATATTAATAATAGTCCTGGTGTTATTATTATTATTAATAGTCCTGGTGTTATTGTTGTTGTTGTTATTATTATTATTAATATTCCTGGTGTTGTTTTTGTCGCTAATGTTGATATTATTAATAGTCCTGGTGTTATTGTTGTTGTTGTTATTATTATTATTAATAATCCTGGTTTTGTTATTAAGAGTCCTGGTGTTATTATTAATAGTCCTGGTGTTATTATTATTGTTGTTGTTGTTGTTATTATTATTAATAGTCCTGGTGTTATTGTTGTTGTTGTTATTATTATTAATAGTCCTGGTGTTATTATTAATAGTCCTGGTGTTGTTATTATTATTAAGAGTCCTGGTGTTATTATTAATAGTCCTGGTGTTGTTGTTATTATTATTATTAATAGTCCTGGTGTTATTATTATTATTAATAGTCCTGGTGTTGTTTTTGTCGCGGGTGCTGATGTTATTACTCTTCCCAGGCGTATCTGATGCTCTGCTATCAGGTTAGTAGGCTATTTGACACTGCACATTCCTGAGGGCTGTGTAATAAATATGTAATAACTGTGTGAAATATGATCCTGTGAAACAGACAGATTAATAAAGTGGTGTTCTGGGTTGAGCAGGTTGTGGGTTGTCTCTCAGACACAATGCACAATACCCGACACCTGTTCCAGACTGTTATTCACCGGGCCGGTCCTGCCTGAGCCTGCTCTCCTGCTCGAGCAGAGTGCTGGAGGTCTAACGGGGGTCACATGTGCTGTTCTGGTTTTAGGGTCTACTCTGGGACCATAGTCAAACCCAGGAGTGAGGAATCAGGAACCGCCAGATAACGGAACAGCCCCTCCCCCTGCTACCTCACCCCTCGGGGCTCTAAACACGCCGCTCCCGATGGTCCTCCCCTCCACCACCATCTCACCTCATGCTCTACTGACATAAGGACGCCCTCCACCACCACACCCATTACCACTCTAACACCTGCAGGTCAGACTGCACAGGTACACACCTGTATACACACCTGGGTATCACCTCTACACCATGTGACTGTATATTATTCTATACGGCGTGTGTGCACCGTGTGTATGACACACACATACTGTATACACACACACGTGTGTAGTTAAGGACAGGTGAGTGTTTGGCTGCTGCTGAACTGAACTGACTGTACACCATACATACACTCTGATGCCTGTTAGAATTACACAGCTCATATAGGATATGGTATATACTGATACTAAATTCCATGTAGAGAAGTGTACAGATTAAGAAGCACACATCCCCCTCATACTTCTTTACCTCGAGTCAGTATCGGTGCTGCGCTGCAGTGTTTGTACAGGAACTCATAGCGCAGGGTCAGAACGCCACTGTACCGTGTAACTGTGTGTTCATCCGTGTGGATGATGACAGACTCCTCAGTCCTGAGCAGCAGTGTGGGCTCTGTAGAGGACAGGAGTTAGCATCTACTCCTGCACACATCCATCGCCCAACGGACCAGGGAGCCCACACTCAGGTAAACTATGACCTGACCTCCACAAACATGATGAAGTCTGGATGGATGTTTAGATTGAGAGATGGAGTCTCTCCGCACTATTCCTTTAGCACTGAAACTCTTCACCTGTGTAACTTCTCCTCAGTGTTTTAGCAGGTTTAATAAGAGTCAGGTTTAACTTTCAGAAAGTCTCATTTCCTGTCCAGTCAGACACTGTACGAGACGTTTTAACCATGAGTCAATACAGAGGACATTTTCCAAGTTGAAATTAATGCAGTAAAAAAAATTTAAACTGAAAAATCTAGAGGCTAAAAACTGACAAGCTGAAAAATGGAGAAACTGAAAAACTGACCAGCTAAAAAAAAAACTGAGAAAGCTAAAAAATGAGAAACTGGCAAGCTGAAAAAACTGAGAAACTGAAAAACTGAGAAACTTCTAGAAGCTAAAAAGGAGAAACTGGCAAGCTGAAAAACTGAGAAACTAAAAAATCTAGAAGCTAAAAACTGAGTAGTTAAAAACTGAAAAACAGAGAAACTAAAAAACGACAAGCTGAAAAATGGAGAAACTGAGAAACTGAGACGCTAAAAAACTGAAAAACTGAGAAGCTGAAGGCTGAGAAGATATAAAACAAGCCAGCAGCTGAACCTGTTTAATCAAACTGTTAAAGTCATTTCCATCTTATTTTCATTTTAAAGAACCGAAGGCTAAACAGGGCCGTGTGTTTATACTGAGTTACAGCACATCAGGAGCGGCTGCCCTAATAACCACACAGACCGCACACATTTAAAGATATCCCATCCAGCGCTCACCCGGGACAGGGAGGAGCGGGGTTCACTGGAGCACCGGAGAGATTAGGGAGAGAATTCGGACGGTTTGATGTACATGTCCTGTTTACATCATAATAAACGAGCTGTTATGGTTTTATTTAGCAGAGGGGGAGAACAGGGAGCACAGGGAAAACAGGGTTCCAGGACAAGAGAGTTAAAACTTTGTTAAAAATTAATTTGGTTAAGAAATATTTTGACATTTAATTTCTCACAGTCAAACTGCACTGCAATTCTGAAGTTACCGGAAGATATCAATAAATATATCTCATAGAGACGTTCCGGGTCACTGAGGTGGACCCAGAACCACCGTATTAAAGATGGAAACAGATATTTTTAGTGATTTTAAAAAGTTTAAATTTTAATAATAATGATTTTACGTCAAATACAAAGTCCTTTGTTTTATTTTCACAAAAATAAAAAAGCAGAATTTAAATTAAACTCTATTTATAGAACGTATCATCAACAAGGCCTCATTCTGGTTATCTGGAACCCATGATGCTGTTCATGGCGAGCACAATAGAACCATTTTACATATTAATTTCAAACCCAGTAGTGATTCCAAACAGCCATTCCTAATTCTAGTTTCTGTTCTAAGACGTTCCACCGCAGTTTTGCATGTTCCTTAGTGCTAAAGAGCATTCCTTAATCTTTAAGGATGGTTCTTCAAGGGCTCTTTAGAACCACGAGTTCTATATAAACACCTCAAATAGAACAAATGCTCAGGAATAAAACTGCGTTAGTAAAGACTGTGGTTCCATGCTTAACTTGTTCCGTTGCATGGCGAATGGTTCTCCAGAGTGGTGGAGAATGTGTTGTATGAGGTTCTATAGCAGAGTACCAAAAAATGGTGCGACAAACAAGCGTGACATAGTAACAGCAGAACCACCGCGTGCTAAAGTAAACAAATAAACTGGTTCTATGAGAACACGGTGTGGTCTGAGTGAGAGAGGTGCGGAGTGCTCTTACCTGAGAGGGAAGGGGAGTGTGAAGGTACTAGAGTCGAGGAACTCTGCTCTGTATTTGAATGGTAACCCGGCGTGTTCTCGTGCCCTGCTGGCGTCGGCTGTGGTGTGACAAGTGCCGACAGGTGAACAGAGGAAAAGGTGAAGCTCTGGACTCCTCAGTAGCTCCTCCAGGGTGTTTCCCGACAGGAGGAGGAGGAGCTCAGAGCCGGCCTGGAGGTTTACAGCGTCATTGTTTAAACAGCACACTAATGCTACACACGCCTCCACGCCAGTCTGCTGGTTATTCCTGAAGTACAGCGGAGATAGCCTTGAGAAACGATCCCCGGCCTTGGTGTGTCTTTGATCTGTCAGTGCTCTGGAACACGAGCGCTGCCGAAGCCTAATCCAGAACCTAACCACCCGTGCGCTGTCGAGGAATGTGCTTTGTTCTCACGTACTCCATAAAGCCTAATCTATATGTGTATCTAGGTCATCTGCCCGTCTGCCTACAGCGCTGTGCATGTGCGATCAGATACATGATCAGATAGTCAGTCCACTTACCTCAGGAAGGACCCGAGAAAACAGGACCCGAGAGCATCCCTCCCCAACCTCCACAGCTCGGCACGGAGCCTCAGAGGGTCCTAATGGAGTCCTGTGATAATCCAGCCCATGCAGCTTGAACATCCTCACACAGTTCCTGCAGATGGTGCGGTAGGGGTGGAGGTGGAGGAACACCAGGTCTTCTGGACGTGTGACTACAAACCGTCCATCTTGGTGCTGACCACGGTGCTCCACACACGGACTCGTTGGGCGTCTCCACCAAGACTAAAGCGGGACTCGTCACTGAAGATGACCCGCTGCCATTCTGAGTCACTCCATGACAGTCTGGTACGACACCACTGCAGTCTGGTGACGGTGACGTGGTGTTAAGGTCATAGTGTGTGTGTGTGTGTGTGTGTGTGTGTGTGTGTGTGTTTCACTTCAGGGATGGGTTAAATACGAAGGCACACGCTGCGTCCGAAACCGTCTACTACCGCACTACTACCACACTACTCAGTAGGTGAGAATGTGTGGTGTGTCCGGATCCACAGTAGTCATAAAGCAGTAGGCGAGAGTTCCCCAGATGAGTTACTGCTTCCAATGAGATTTTCAAGTATGTGACCACAGCACCCTGAGCTATCCCATGATTCCACTGGAGCGGTGGAGGCGCTCCGAGCTGTGGAAGAAAAGATGGTGGAAAGCGGGACGTCGGCTCTGCAACACCGAGTACCGTTATGAACCGCTCTACGGCGAATATGAAGCCCATGTGACGTGTTTATATGACTGAAGGCCGGGACGTCTACAGTGGTGGCCTTATGGTAAATGACGTTGGCAAGATGGCGGACGTGGTACAGAAAGAGCCTACTGCTTCACCAGTCGAGCAGGGGGTTCAGTCTAGTACGTCCTGACTTAGTAGGCGATCTCGGACGCAGCTCTAGTCCCCTCTGTGGAACCGGAAATGGTTCTATATAATTGGTTGCTGGTTTCGGAGGTTCTGAAGTGATGGTTCTCTGTTCTGTTTGTTGGTTACATTGTAAATGATTACCGACCTCAGAGAAGGACGAGAGTAAATATCTATAACTATAAATATAAATATATATAACTGACTGATAAACAAAACAAACAAACAAACAAACAAACAAACAAACAAACAAACAGCGCTACTCACGCGTTACTCACACTGGTCGCTGGTAATGACGGCCTGAGGACCCGAGGGGAATCTGCTCTCTCAGCCTCCCACTGTTAAACTGACTCTGAGGTGAACGCCTGGGGAAGGGTTCCACGGGGTCAGGCATCCCGAAACAGTCCTGCTCCCTAAACAGGCAGACCCTCTAACAGCAGGGCTGGTGGTCCTCTAGTGTTTGGCTCAGCAGTTTACAGGTGCCCGGCTGGTAAACCCTGCCAGGGGTCTTAGAATCCCCTCCCCTCCCTCTTCCTCAGGTGGTTATCTGATAAATCTGATCAGTAAATCACTTTAGTGTCAGCTAAACCATCATCACCCCTCATCCTCACTTCCTGTCCATCTCAGGGTTTTAGTTTAGTTCCAAAATAAAAGGAATCAGTTTGATCTTGTGCGTAGGAGAGTAGTCTGGGTGGTCCAGCAGTGGCAGCGGACCCCTGTATGCTGGGTATCTGGGATTATGGCCCTCATAAACACCAGAGCCGGCCCTCAGTAATCCCAGTGCCTGGGTGACGTGATGGACTCGTATGAGTAACTAGCCGCACGCTTACTAACGCCGTGCTGGACAGCAGCTCTGTGTGCGTGTGTGGTATGTGTGGAAAACAAGGTTTAATCCTAACGCCTGTGTGTCAGCGCCGAGTGACATCAACAAGAATAGCTCCTTCTAGCAGTGCGGGAGTGTGTGTGGGCGAGGAGTGTGTGTGGAGGAGCGAGTACTGGTTTAACAGCATTCCAGGCTTTCTGTACACAGGATTAAATAACCACACACTTCCTGATGTGCTCACTCACGCTATCACGCAGCGCCGCACATACAGACCCGTCGGTGTGGACGGGTACGAGTGTTAGGCCTGCAACAAACCCCTGGGTTGATAAGGGCTGGGCGATACGGACCAAAACCATAATTACTGATACCCGATATTCATACTGCATTAAAACACACACAGTGACATGCAGATATATTAGATATATGCTAGTCTGCTTGTTCTGTTGTTGGTACAGGGGTAATACTTTAAGGGATGCGGTAGACCACCACACTTGGCTTTACGTATATAAGGCCCACCACCACTGTCTCCTCTTTACTCCTAACACTAACACTGTGTTAGTGTTAATAAACACTGCTCAGATAAATGAATACAGAGATAGTGATGCACAATGAGCAGACAGAGCTGCATCTGTGGCTGTTTATCAGAAGGAATAACGCTAGCACTGATAACACAGCAGCTACCACAGCCCCCAACACCGGGGCTACCACAGCCCCCAACACCAGGGCTACCACAGCCCCCAACACCGGGGCTAACACAGCCCCCAACATCGGGGCTAACACAGCCTCCAACACCGGGGCTACCACAGCCCCCAACACCGGGGCTACCACAGCACCCAACACCGGGGCTAAGACAGCCCTCAACACCGGGGCTAAGACAGCCCCCAACACCGGGGTTAACACAGCCCCCAACACCAGGGCTAACACAGCCCCCAACACCAGGGCTAACACAGCCCCCAACACCGGGGCTAACACAGCCCTCAACACTGGGGTTAACACAGCAGCTACCACAGCCCCCAACACCAGGGCTAACACAGCCCCCAACACCGGGGCTAACACAGCCCCCAACACCGGGGCCAACACAGCCCCCAATACTGGGGCTAACACAGCCCCCCACCAAAACTAACACAGTCCCTAACACAGGGGCTAACTCATCTCCAGTTGATCACACTTGATCTTAGTGTTGACGGTGTCCACGTCGGTAATGGCGGTTGAGCACTGCACACATGGTCTGATTCTCTGTAACCTATAAAGACACAACCACCAGTTAACCATTCAACCTTGATGGAGCGGCGAGAGATGAGCGGAGAGAGATGTAAACACAGCGTGCTGTGGCAGGTGCGGGGTCAAAGGCCAAATGCTTTGAACTTTTGTAGGGACTTCCAGAGGCAGAAGACCGGTGAGTACTCCGTTACACGGTGCAGCCGGAAGTTCCACCGTGCTGCCGTTCACAGTCAAACATGCCAGGACAGAGACTGCAGGAAGCACAGTCACATAAAAACAGTACTCCAGTTCTAGATAGGAAGACTTACTCAGACCGTGCTAGGATGATGTAACGGTGTAGTCCTTCCTGTGTGTGTGGTTAACAGAGGTGTTCAGTCGTTTCACCATCATAACCTACTTTTACATCACCACCCTGAACAGGAAGTCCACGGATATTCCTGAATTTCCTCATGGGTAAATGGTTGGGATGGAGTAATACAGACTGGCTCAGTGGTGAGTCTTACACCACAGTGTTCTCCGTGGTCAGTGTACAGCAGCAGCCCCCTCTGCTGGCCCGTCTGCTGTACTGCAGGTCTTACCCTGAGACAGTATCAGCCACCTGGAGCTGAATTCATGTTCACGCTGACAGGTAACAGGGAATCAGACCGCCTCAGTAAACCCAGAGTCAGGTCTATGAGACACACTGAACACCTCCACATGGTCTGGGCCAGTGTGATGATTTAGTTATACAGCTCACACCATGTTACCGGCTAAATGCTAATACGCTTCCATGACTTGTTAGCCACGTTAGCCTTGCAGCTCCAGTGCTGAAACTAAGGAAGAACTTCAGACACTGTAGTCTGTGTAGTCTTAAGAGTTTAGTCCGAATCCAAACACTACTCTCCTATCTCATCTGTCAATTCCGCCACTAGAGGTCACTGTAGAGGTCACAGAGCAGGCAGTGTTCATGGTGCCACTGTCCATTTTCAGTGGCTGTTTGGTTATACACTGGGTTATTCAGCTGACCACATAAATACGTGTCCACTAACATACTGAACTGCATACGGCTCATTCTGTGTAGTATTATAAAGTGAATATGACTGTTTTAGCCAGGGCTGCTGACAACACGTACCTCCTCTCAGTTTGCATTTCCCAGACTGAGAGCGTTACAAAAACACATCCCTTAAAGAGACAGTACTTAATTAACTGAAATTTCAAAATTAGTGATTCCCCCGGTACAGATGATTTACACACATAACAGGAAAACAAATATTTCAACAAGATCAGCATCTTGAATTTCCCTCTGGGATCAATAAAGTATCTATCTATCTATCTATCTATCTATCTATTTGGTAGAATTTTAACAAACAAACAAAAATAAATAAATAAATAAATAAATAAATAATAATAATAATAATAATAATAATAATAATAATATGTAAAGTTGCCAGTGAGTGGAAGCACGAGGTATGTGTTTCTAATAAAGTGGCCAGTGAGTGGACGTGGCTGTTGTACATCCTTAAACATACTAGCAGTAGAGACAGTAGAGGCAGTAGCAGTAGAGACAGTAACAGTAGAGTCAGTAGCAGTAGGGACAGTAGAGACAGTAGCAGTGGAGACAGTAGCAGTAGAGAGAGTAACAGTAGAGGCAGTGGAGACAGTAGCAGTAGAGAGAGTAACAGTAAAGGCAGTAGCAGTAGAGAGAGTAACAGTAGAGTCAGTATCAGTAGGGACAGTAGCAGTAGAGACAGTAGCAGTAGAGACAGTAGAGGCAGTAGCAGTAGAGACAGTAGAGGCAGTAGCAGTGGAGACAGTAGCAACAGAGAGAGTAACAGTAGAGGCAGTAACAGTAGAGGCAGTAGCAGTAAAGAGAGTAACAGTAGAGGCAGTAAAGAGAGTAACAGTAGAGGCAGTAGAGACAGTAGCAGTAGAGGCAGCAGAGGCAGTAGAGGCAGTAGCGCCAGTAGAGGCAGTAGCAGTGGAGACAGTAGCAGTAGAGACAGTAGAGGCAGTAGCAGTGGAGACAGTAGAGGCAGTAGCAGTGGAGACAGTAGAGGCAGTAGCAGTAGAGAGACTAACAGTAGAGGCAGTAGCAGTAGGGACAGTAGCAGTGGAGACAGTATCAGTAGAGAGAGTAGAGGCAGTGGAGAGAGTAGCAGTAGAGAGAGTAACAGTAGAGGCAGTGGAGACAGTAGCAGTAGAGAGAGTAGCAGTAGAGACAGTAGAGACAGTAGCAGTGGAGACAGTAGCAGCAGAGAGAGTAGAGGCAGTAGCAGTAGAGAGAGTAGCAGTAGAGAGAGTAACAGTAGAGGCAGTAGCAGTAGGGACAGTAGAGGCAGTAGCGGCAGTAGCAGTGGAGACAGTAGCAGTAGAGACAGTAGAGGCAGTAGCAGTAAAGACAGTAGAGGCAGTAGCAGTCTGAGGCTCTCACTCAGAAAGCCCAGCAGGCTGTACAGGCCTTCATGTGGAGGATCCTGGGCTACTGCTTGTGTCTCTAGCCCCTCCCACCGCTGCCTAACCAGGAAGTGAAAGTGAAAGCGTGTCTGAATTGAAGTGCACTTTTGGCGGGATCCCTGCAGCTTGCACGGAGAAGGCTGAAGTTTCAGTGCGTGGTTATTGGTGATTTACCTGCGTTTGATCATTCTGGGGTGCTTCTCTTTGATCTGCCGGATAGGCCATCACGCTGCTAGAGAGGAAGAACAGGTCCCACTGGAGGAATTCATGCTCTCCGCTCTCAGCAGCCCCTAGCACACGGAGGCTGATTCTACACAGGGGTGGCAGCTCTGTCCAGGCCAGCGAGGTGAGACAATACATACCGGTTATCACAAAGTTATGATGGATTACCCGACTGATCTACTGACACCTCCTTTAGGTTCCTGATATTAATACAACAAAGCGTTACTCAAGTCAAGAGGCTTTCATTGTTTTTAGTGACACTCACTCACTCACTCACTCACACACAGTGAGTACACACACACAGTGATACATACACACACAGTGAGTACACACACACACACACACACACACACACACACAGTGATACATACACACACAGTGAGTACACACACACACACACACACACACACACAGAGTGATACACACATACACACACAGTGAGTACACACACAGTGATACATACACACACAGTGAGTACACACACACACACACACACACACACACACACACACACACACAGTGATACACACATACACACACAGTGAGTACATACACACACAGCGATACACACATACACACACAGTGAGTACACACACACACGCACACAGTGAGTACACACACAGTGAGCACACACACACACAGTGAGCACACACACACACAGTGAGTACACTTACACACACAGTGAGTACACAGACAGTGAGCACACACACACACAGTGAGCACACAGACAGTGAGCACACACACACACAGTGAGCACACACACACACAGTGAGCACACACACAGTGAGCACACACACACACACAGTGAGTACACACACACACACACACAGTGAGTACACACACACACACACACACAGTGAGTACACACACACACACAGCGATACACACATACACACACAGTGAGTACACACACACACGCACACAGTGAGTACACACACAGTGAGCACACACACACACACAGTGAGCACACACACACACAGTGAGTACACTTACACACACAGTGAGTACACAGACAGTGAGCACACACACACACAGTGAGCACACAGACAGTGAGCACACACACACACAGTGAGCACACACACACACAGTGAGTACACACACACACAGTGAGCACACACACACACAGTGAGCACACACACACACAGTGAGTACACACACAGTGAGCACACACACACACACACAGTGAGCACACACACAGTGAGCACACACACACACACAGTGAGTACACACACACACACACACACACACAGTGAGTACACACACACACACACACAGTGAGTACACACACACACACACACACACACACACACACACAGTGAGTACACACACACACACACACACACACACACACAGTGAGTACACACACACACACACAGTGAGTACACACACACACAGTGAGTACACACACACACACACACACACAGTGATACATACACACACAGTGAGTACACACACACACACACACAGTGATACATACACACACAGTGAGTACACACACACACAGTGATACATACACACACAGTGAGTACACACACACACAGTGATACATACACACACAGTGAGTACACACACACACACACACACACACACACACACAGTGATACATACACACAAAGTGAGTACACACACACACACACACACACACAGTGATACATACACACACAGTGAGTACACACACACAGTGATACATACACACACAGTGATACATACACACACACACAGTGATACATACACACACAGTGAGTACACACACACACACACAGTCAGTACACACACACACACACACAGTGATACATACACACACACACACACACACACACACACAGTGATACATACACACACAGTGAGTATACACACACACACAGTGATACATACACACACAGTGAGTATACACACACACACACACAGTGATACATACACACAGTGAGTACACACACACACACACACACACACACACAGTGATACATACACACACAGTGAGTACACACACACACACACACAGTGATACATACACACACAGTGAGTACACACACACACACACACACACACAGTGATACATACACACACAGTGAGTACACACACACACACACACACACACACACAGTGAGTACACACACACACACACACACACACACACACACACACACACACAGTGAGTACACACACACACACACACACACACACACACACACACACACACACAGTGATACATACACACACAGTGAGTATACACACACACACACACACACACACAGTGAGTACACACACACACACACACACACACACACAGTGATACATACACACAAAGTGAGTACACACACACACACACACACAGTGATACATACACACAGTGAGTACACACACACAGTGATACATACACACACAGTGATACATACACACACACACAGTGATACATACACACACAGTGAGTACACACACACACACAGTCAGTACACACACACACACACAGTGATACATACACACACACACACACACACACACACACACACACAGTGATACATACACACACAGTGAGTATACACACACACACACACACACACACAGTGATACATACACACACAGTGAGTACACACACACACACACACACACACACAGTGATACATACACACACAGTGAGTACACACACACACACACACACACACAGTGATACATACACACACAGTGAGTACACACACACACACACAGTGAGTACACACACACACACACACACACACACAGTGAGTACACACACACACACACACACACACACACACACACACACACACAGTGAGTACACAAACACACACTCACACAAACACACACACGCACACACACACACACACACAGTGATACATACACACACAGTGAGTATACACACACACACACACACACACACACACACACACACACACACACACACAGTGAGTATACACACACACACACACACACACACACACACACACACACACACACACACACACACACACACACACACACACACAGTGATAAAACACACCAGCTACTGAGGTAGAGTAAGCAGAGTGTTAGCAGCAGTGATCCGGATAGGGCAATAGGGCATCAAACAGGTGTGTGTGTTTAAGCGAGAGAGTGTAGAGTGTGTGTGTGAGGGGTTATTGAACACAGGAGGAGGAGGAGCGGGGGGAAAGGAGCAGAGCTGACGGAGGTTAGAGCTGGAGGAGAACTGAGGGAGGTCGTTAAAGCTGTGAATTAAACCTGATACTGAATTTAATAGAACCTAACTGGGAAATAGAACACTGTTAAACCAGAGAGTAAAACTCACTGTCTCAGACCAGACTGTAACCAGAACATGTAAATACACTCACCCAGGAGGAGGTGTGGGGCTGCAGGTGTGTGGGCAGGAAGATAAAGGTGACCAGGATCAATACCTGATGATAAATTTAGACTGATATGATTTCACTGTATCAGCTCCACTGACCATACAGGACACTCTGTAGGTGTACAGGTCCAGACTGTAGTCCATCTGTTTCTCTGTGTACTGTATTACCCTGTTCTTCAATGGTCAGGACCCCCACAGGACCCCCACAGAGCGAGTATGATGTGGGTGGTGGATCATTCTCAGCACTGCAGTGACACTGGCGTGGTGGTGGTGTGTTAGTGTGGGTGGTGCTGGTGTGAGTGGATCAGACACAGCAGTGCTGCTGGAGTGTTGAGACACTGTGTCCACTCACTGTCCACTCTATTAGACACTCCTACCTTGCTGGTCACACTTGATCTTAGTGTTGACGGTGTCCACGTCGGTAATGGCGGCTGAGCACTGCACACATGGTCTGATTCTCTGTAGCCTATAAGACACAACCACCAGTTAACCATTCAACCTTGATGGAGCGGCGAGAGATGAGCGGAGAGAGATGTAAACACAGCGTGCTGTGGCAGGTGCGGGGTCAAAGGCCAAATGCTTTGAACTTTTGTAGAGACTTCCAGAGGCAGAAGACCGGTGAGTACTCCGTTACACGGTGCAGCCGGAAGTTCCACCGTGCTGCCGTTCACAGTCAAACATGCCAGGACAGAGACTGCAGGAAGCACAGTCACATAAAAACAGTACTCCTGTTCTAGATAGGAAGACTTACTCAGACTGTGCTAGGATGATGTAACGGTGTAGTCCTTCCTGTGTGTGTGGTTAACAGAGGTGTTCAGTCGTTTCACCATCATAACCTACTTTTACATCACCACCCTGAACAGGAAGTCCACGGATATTCCTGAATTTCCTCATGGGTAAATGGTTGGGATGGAGTAATACAGACTGGCTCAGTGGTGAGTCTTACACCACAGTGTTCTCCGTGGTCAGTGTACAGCAGCAGCCCCCTCTGCTGGCCCGTCTGCTCTACTGCAGGTCTTACCCTGAGACAGTATCAGCCACCCTGGAGCTGAATTCATGTTCACGCTGACAGGTAACAGGGAATCAGACCGCCTCAGTAAACACCTCCACATGGTCTGGGCCAGTGTGATGATTTAGCTATACAGCTCACACCATGTTACCGGCTAAATGCTAATACGCTTCCATGACTTGTTAGCCACGTTAGCCTTGCAGCTCCAGTGCTGAAACTAAGGAAGAACTTCAGACACTGTAGTCTGTGTAGTCTTAACAGCTAGTCCGAATCCAAATACTACTCTCCCATCTCATCTGTCAATTCCTAAAGTCGCCACTAGAGGTCACTGTAGAGGTCACAGAGCAGGCAGTGTTCATGGTGCCACTGTCCATTTTCAGTGGCTGTTTGGTTATACACTGGGTTATTCAGCTGACCACATAACTACGTGTCCACTAACATACTGAACTGCATACGGCTCATTTTGTGTAGTATTATAAAGTGAATATGACTGTTTTAGGCAGGGCTGCTGATAACACGTACCTCCTCTCAGTTTGCATTTCCCAGACTGAGAGCGTTACAAAAACACATCCCTTAAAGAGACAGTACTTAATTAACTGAAATTTCAGAATTAGTGATTCCCCCGGTACAGATGATTTACACACATAACAGGAAAACAAATATTTCAACAAGATCAGCATTTGGTAGAATTTTAACAAACAAACAAAAATAAATAAATAAATAAATAATAATAATAAGTAAAGTTGCCAGTGAGTGGAAGAACGAGGTATGTGTTTCTAATAAAGTGGCCAGTGAGTGGACGTGGCTGTTGTACATCCTTAAACATACTAGCAGTAAAGACAGTAGTGGCAGTAGCAGTCTGAGGCTCTCACTCAGAAAGCCTGTAGAAAGCAGAAAGCAGGCTGTACAGGCCTTCATGTGGAGGATCCTGGGCTGCTGCTTGTGTCTCTAGCCCCTCCCACCGCTGCCTAACCAGGAAGTGAAAGTGAAAGCGTGTCTGAATTGAAGTGCACTTTTGGCGGGATCCCTGCAGCTTGCACGGAGAAGGCTGAAGTTTCAGTGCGTGGTTATTG